>APFE030401374.1:15750-37554 GCA_000404065.3 Pinus taeda | reverse complement strand
ATCTTAGATTCCATGCCATTTATCTTAGCTTCTGTTAGCTTTTGTGAGGCTGACATTTTTTGCACTTGGTCTTGTAATTTTTGATATATCATGTAGCATTTCTTCCTCTTCTTCATGAGTCATGCTAGAGCTTTCAGGTTCCTTACTAGGTGTTTGCATTTTCTTTCCTTGGGGCATCAGTTACCGACAATAATGCTCTACTAGCCCTTTGAATTCCTTCAAAATAAATTTTGAAACCAATCTTAAGCAAAAATTTAAAAGAATCTACACATCTTTTTTTTTTCTTTGTAGGAGCGCGATATTGCCTCTGATGTATCTTTGTACTTTCAGAACATCCAGTTCTGAAATTACGACCTCTGGTAGCCCTCTGTGTCCTCTTTCCAATGCCACTAGTCTAATCCAAATTGGATTCTTCAAGGAAGAGTTATGCGAAATCTTCCACAGTGACTTGATTATAGGCTAGCTCAGTAGAGCGAACTTGTACGACGTGCCACGAGTTACTATTTCGACCTTTATCTCTGAAAAGTATATACAAGATACTACAGTCCGTCCTCTTTCTGTACCTTCTTACGAAATTTCAATCTAATGTTCAGAGAAAAATTTATGACGATTTTCCCTAGGTCACCTGTTTGGAATGTAATTCAGGAGTCTACAAAAAGACCAACTGCCTCAGATCATATCTCCGCAAATATAGTGCAAAAAGCTCTGAAATTCGGACCCGAGATTTAGCGCGATGTCTTCTCAAATGGGTTTTGTTTTCAACTTCTGAAACATCGCAGAAAAAAGTTATAGCGAAAATGCCACAATGACCTGTTTGGAGCAGCGAAACCCTAGAATCCAAAGCTCTGATACCAAATGTTATGAAACCAGCTCAAGAAAAGATAGAAAAGATAGATCAACGCCTAGAATTCAGCCTCTTCGAGGGGCCAACCTCCTTTACATTACATAAATGAACAATTCTTGGATGATACAAATGAAAAGACCTCCTTTCTATATATAGGAGTCTAAGGGGTCATAACATAATCAGAACCTACATAACAATAATAATGTAAGGGCACAATAATAACAATAGTGGGCTTCTATGGGGCACAATAGTAACAATATGGGCACTACATGGGTACATCAATATAATAAGGGGTATAACTCAATAGTAATGGGGTAATCACTAGTATTATAGGGACCCAACAATAGCATTGTCCAACTGCCCAACAATCATATACCTAAGGGTTTAGTCCCTATAGAAAAGTTGTTTGACCAGAATGATGTGCCTTACAAGACCGCCCAAAAAGAAGACCAATCTGCAGTTTGTAAGCATAATATAGGGAGCCCAAATCATCCAAGATATATAAACCTGTCTACCCATTTGTCTGCTGCCCAATGAGCGAAATATTGCAGTTTAATGAAGCAATTTACTGATGTTTTTTCCAAGAATATAGTGACCTGAAAACATATGACAAGAAGATCATCCAGCATAAAATACCTTTAGAGAAAGACACCATCCCTTTCAAGTAGAAGTTGAGGCCTATAAACCCCTCGCTCCTCCCTCTGATTGAAAAAGAAATTAAAAGTTGCTGGTTGCCAAAATCATAGTCCCTCTCAGATATTCCAAGTGGGTAGCCAACCTAGTAGTGGTGAGGAAGAAAAGTGGAGAAATCAGACTTTGTGTTGATTTCAAAAACTTAAACAAATGCTCTAAGAAAGATAACTACCCTCTACCCAAGATGGAGCATTTGCTGCAAAAGGTCTTAGGAGCTAAAGTGATGTCTTTCTTGGATGGATTTTCAGGGTATAATCAGGTTGCTGTACATCCAGATGACCAAGAGAAGACTGCACTCACCACTCCTTGGGGCACTTTTATGTATTCCAAGATGCCTTTTGGGTTGATGAATGTCGAAGCCACCTTTAAAAGCCTTCAAATTTTATATTCTGCATCCTAAGATAATTGCCTATGTACCCTTTGCTTCAATAAAAGATGTCTTAACACAACCTGATGCTGATGGAAGAAGGGCTAAATGGATCGCAAAGTTAATTGAATTTAATATAGAACTGAAGCCCACCAGCTTGTTAAAGGTCAGGGCCTTGCCAGATTATTAGCTAAAGAAAATTGCAGAACATTGGACATAAATCTCATAAGCACAGATGCAGAAAATGGTCAAACAGAAGAAGTAACAGTTGAACCAGGAAGAAATAAGACGTTGGTCGAAAATCTAGCTTCTTGTGATTGGTACTCTGCAATAGTTAAATTCTTGTTGAAGCTAGAAGCTCCTCTAGGCTTAAGCACAAGCCAAGCCAGAATTGTTAAGCTTAGGCAGCTAAATATTGCATTCATAAAAATCTACTCTACTGGAGGGACCCATCTGGAATGCTTTAGAGATGTCTGGACAAAGAACAATCAATGGAGGTTATGCAGCAGTTTCATTCCAGCATGTATGGAGGACACCATTATTGGAAGACTACAGCCCACAAAATCCTCAGAGCTGGGTACTATTGGCCCACCTTATTTTCTGATGTATTTTTATTTGTTAAATCTTGTGACAGGTGCCAAAGATTTGAAGGGAAACAATAATTGAAGTCCCTACCCTTAAAACCAATTCATGCACGTGGCCCTTTTCAACAGTGGGGCTTGGATTTCATTGGAGAGATAAATCCACATTCCAGTGGCCAACACAAATGGATCCTAGTAGCCACCGATTACTTTACTAAATGGATTGAGGCCATTCCTACCAAAAAGGTTGATCATAATGTGGTCATGAAGTTTTTGATAGAGAATATCTTCACCAGATTTGGTTGTCCACATAAATTAGTCACAGATAATGCAGCAGCCTTCAGGGCAAAAGAATTGGTTGGCATGTGCAATTCAATGGGCATTAAACTGGTTCATTCCACCTCATACTACCCTCAAGGAAATGGTCTAGTAGAGTCCTCCAACAATAGTTTAATAAGGATAATTAAGAAGCTATTGGAAGACAACAAAAAGAATTGGGGCTCCAAGCTCAAATATGCACTATGCGCTGACAGAGTGATCATTAAGAAGTCCACAGGGAATTCTCCATTTAAGCTGGTATATGGCATTGAGGGTGTGTTCCCAGTTCAGTTAATTCTCCCTATGGCAAAGTTCCTGCAACAAGAACAGAATGAGGAAGAAGACAGGGCAAAAAAGATCACTAACTTAGCAGAGGTACATCAAATCAGAGAACAGTTGATTGAAAAGTCTGCAGCACATCAAAAGAAGATCAAGGATGCTTTTGACAGAAGGACAAAAATAGATAATTTTCAGGTTGGAGATTTGGTTCTGAAGTGGGATGCACTGAAAGAGAAGAGAGGCAACCATGGGAAGTTTAATGCTTTTTGGACAGGACCTTTTATTATTTCTTAGATCCAAGGGAACAATACCTTCCTACTGCAAAGTATGGGAGGAGAAATAGTTTTTTATGGCCCAGTTAATGGGCGTTTTCTGAAAATTTATGTTGTTTAAGGTTTTTGGCCTTAAAATTGTAAATACGTTGTTTTATCAGTTTTAGTGTAAGCTCAGTTAGACTCCATGCCCAATGAAACACTAGGAAATTTTGCTAATTTGTCTTCACAGGAAAGGCATTGATCTGCAAGTTCTTGAGACCTCACAGGGAGGATCTCATCCCCAGAAGGAGCCAGTGTTAGCTCTGCTACATACTTGACCATTTGAGGGTCAAATACAGCTCTGGCTGTGTTGTTCGTGCTTAAAGGGGGCTCACATCAGTTATCTTTCGCACTCTCCTTCACTCCGCTTATACTCTTATACCTCTGCAATCTTCGTTTTACCTCTGAAACCCTGTATAAACCCATACTCCATCAGGTCCCCGGGCGTGGATTTTAAACCATCATGTAACAATGATCACATGACCGCGCGCTTTCACAAGCCCTTTCCCCGTCACATCAGTCGAAAACCCGTGTGATTAAATCCGCACCGTTAGATCATCTACCGCGTGATCCAATGACATTCGCTCCTCCCGCACCCGCAAACCGACCACACGTTAACTCGTGATCAAAGTTGTTTTGTCACGTCCCGTCCGCCACGCGTCACCCGATGATTGTGAACGCGAGTCCGCGTATGATTACCACTCACCCACCAAAAGTGGTTCGATAAACACCGCCCGCCGCCGAAACCGCTTTCCCCGCTCGTTAACCCCCCATGCATGTCCTCCGCCCGATGACCATTGGATCTGTCTACTTGAGATCCAACGGTTGATGATTCTTCGCTTCCGAATTTCCCGATACCTCTTGCCAAGCCGTATCCGTCGTCCATCTGTTCTATCTGATGGCCAGTCTCGTTCCTCTATTCAGTTCGTCCACCCACCATGAAGTCCACGTTCCTTAACTGCGTTGTGCATCCAAAAGATGAGCATAACCAGTTCCCAGTACCGTTTGTAGCTGATCCTCAACCACTGCATTCAAGGGATAGTATGGCCGAGAAAGAAAGGACAAGCCTCGAGCAGTTAAATGCATTTATCAGTCATGGAATTTCTTCCATACGACACTCCACCTGCCCAAGAAGGATTGCAGAGCATCTGAGAAGATCAAATTTGTTCACTGAAGCAGACAAACTACACCAGAGACTCCATCAGACAATTAAAGCAGTTGGTGGTCAATTATGACCCCTCCATGCCTAGAATAGTAGAACATCTTTGTAAAGGAACTCTATATATACCCAGAAACAAGATGTAATTAGGGTTGATGGTTGTTGTTCTGATGTAAGGTTCAACTTCTGGAGACTGTAACTACTTTGATACTTGCAGCGTCTCGTCTTCATTTTCAGCTAATACAAGCTTCTTTCGTTGTTAATTGCTCACTTTTCACTTCTATTCTATTCTAGGCTGTGCTTGTTATGCATTTTCCCTAAACACTTAATGTTTAGCATTAGAGGAGCTGTCATCCTACCTCTGTGTTAAAATCTTGTATGTATCAATGAATGTGTTATTCAGGTTTCTTTTCACCTAATGCCAGAGAGCTGTCATCCTGTCTGTACATTAGGAAATTAGATTTGCAGACCTCTTTACTGGTTGTGGCCGGCCATCATAGGGTCTTGTGCATCTGCTGTTGTGGCTAGTATTCTCCATATTCACCCAATCTTTAAACTGTGAGTAATTGGTGGTCTAAAACCTTGTAGTCTGGGGGTGTTAACGCATGTCTAGAGTCAAGCAAAGTGGGAGTGGTTATCTGGCTTGAACAAGCATCATTCCTTCCATTCATCCATTTCCAACATTATGTTGAGTTTGTAATGTTCTCGAGCATCTCCGAGATACAACCTCGGAGAGTTTCTTGGGGTGATAACAGTATGCATGTCTTCGTAAACTTAGTAGTCAAATCACTGCGTGGAGGTAAGTCCCTTGTCCCACAAACAAAGACGCCTCATATACCAATTTGGTGTCAATAAAGCCTCATATACCAATTTAGTGTCTGACTTGACTATAACCTTAAAATTGTATAATAATAATAATAATATTTTCTAATTTAAATTTTATTTAAATTACTTAAAAATACACCATTAAATAAATAAATCCAAAAAAATCATACAAAGTCCTCTCAATTTTTGTTAAATAAAAATATTTACTATGGTAACGCTGTTACTAAATTTAAACTCTAATTTCAAAATAAAATAAAATAAGAAATGATTATGTCTAGACGTCATGATACCACGTACGTGTGAATTTAGACATGGGGAATAGTAATTTATACAAGTGATTGGGTTTTCCAAAAGTTATGTTCACGTATCTTTTGTAAGTTATTTATTTTTACTTTTCTTCGCATTGGTTGAGTTTTCACGCACAGTTGTATCTTTGATATTTTTTTTTATAGTTGTGGTTATCCCGGTTATATTGTAAAATGTTTGAGTTAAAATACATCGAGAATCAATTTGCAAAATTTTAAAAATTATTTGGTGCGAATTTTAAAAATTATTTGCAAGGTTTAATAAAGTTTTGTAAAATAAAATATATACATATATATATATTTTAAATTAAAAATTAATTTTTGAATTTTTAAAATTCAAATTTCTAATTTTTAAGGGGTGAAAAGTTTTTGATTTGATTAATTTTACGGGGTTTAAAATTTATTTTTAGAATTAAAAATTGTTTTTTAAAAAATATTTTGAAAATACTAAATAAAAAAAATATGTTTAGAAATTTTCGGCAAAATTTTCTAAACAATGTTATGGATCACAGAAGTGTAAATTCCTTAAAAAAAATATGATTATCAAAAAAATATATGTGAGACTTGTGGGGGGAATACCAAAATATTATGAGGCCTGAACTTAATTTTCAATCCTACAATTTTTGTCATGCATAATACCAAAATATTTATGAGGTCTCAACATCATTTTCAATCCTATAGTTTATGTGAGAATAAAATTAAGGTTAAGGCCACATTGAAAATAAGAAATGATGTTAGGGGCGGTCCTCACAAATATTCTTCTTGAAAACTTTCGCTGATGCTTATTGAATATTATTTGAAGCCTCAACATTGAGTCATGTACATTGAAAAATTAAATTTCAGATATTATATATTATAGTTATTATTATATAGATATATATATATATATATATTAGAGTGAGAAGAGAAGAGAGAGAGAGAGAGAGAGAGAGAGAGAGAGAGACCCTTTGAACAATGTGCACTGTACCTTTACTTTCACAGTACCTTTTCTTTCACCGTACTCATCTCAAAAAAAGAAAATACATAACCTTCCACATAATTGTTATTAACAAAATGTTAGTGCCTTTTCATTATTAAAAAATTTATAGTTTAAATGATGACGGCACATGTATGAGAGTCAACATTAAATTAGTATTTGCACATTAGGGTGCAAAGGGAACATCGATGACGTTAAATAGAGGGCGGAGGGTGATAGCGTTAAATGGAGGAGGGAGGGTGACGATGTTAAACAAAGGATTGACTTTTAAAAACACCATGTGGAAGAGATCTCTACAATGTCAACCTATGAATCTCTACAGTGTTAGCTCATAGAACCTCACAATAACAATGCCTTCGGCATAATGAAGAAAAGTGTTGAAAAAACTTAATTTTCCCAAAACTTGTACGAATGTTATATTTTTAAATGTTTTGGTTTAGTATTAAAAACTTATTTTTATACAATAATTTTCAGTTTATTCCCCCTTTCATGTATCATTACAATTATAGCTTTATATACAATGTCATGAGTTGATTTTTTTAATCAATGTAACACATTTTTCAAATGTTCAAGTTAAGAATCTATATGGAAATTGAATTTGATTTCACATAATATTTATGTGTTTCTATAACTCTACATAAAGAGTTTTATGGGTTGGATTTCTACTAGTGACATGTGAACTTTGCTTAATGGTAGGCTTTGGTTAAGAACTCACATTTATAAAGGAGTAAAAAGATATATAAAAAAAAAGGTGTTTATTCTCCATGTGTCATGATAATTTAGGCTTTGTTACAATACCATGAGCCAATATCATGGCTTATCAATTTTACATGTCCAAAAACTATAACTCATTTCAAAATTATTTTTAAGGTATAGTTTAATTATTCTATTGGATTTTTTTTAAGGTTCACAATATAATTTTTGGTTCAATATTATTTTTAAGTCTCATGAGACACTTAAACAACTTTTCAAAGGTCTAAAAGATGATAAAAACTTGTTCCACTATTAAGGCATTCACCAAATTCCCTCCTCTTATAGCAAACCTTACATTGACCAAACTAATCAGATTATGTCCAAGCCCTTCTTAAATAACATATCATTTACACCCATCATAATCACCTCAACAAATATGTGATTATTAAACACTCTAACAACACTAAACATCGTATTTGTCTTGATTACACCAAAGCCATGGCGTATGCTCCTCATTATTCGACCTATATTATTAGAGAAATATTATAAAAAGAAAAACATCCTAACAACTTCAATTGTGAATAATAAATTTATTCAACCTTAGTAATATATTATTCAATATCTTCACCTTTAAATTAATAATTTATCAATTTATTATATCTTTTTATTTAATCTTTGGGTTTTTCTAGCTCCATTGATTTCCATCTAATTCTTATGTAATTAAGTCATTACCTTCAAATTTGATCATGTCTCTTTACTTTTCTTATTTCTATTATCATCTCCTTATTCCTTAGTTTCATATATTATCTTTATCTATTGACTATTTTTTGCATTAGAGGCAAGTATTAAGCAACAATGTTGCATATTACACTTGCTTTTATTGTAATATATTGTATAGAATTTTTTTTAACAATTTTTGTATTGTTCACATGTTGTTTAATCTTTATTTTTGTAGTTCATTTAAATATCTCATGAATACTTTTTTGATGTAAATATAAAAATAAATCTTTATTATATAAGTTCTATATTTTTGTCTTATTAAAAATATTTTAATTTAACTTAGATGATAAAATATGGTTCAACTAACTAACATTATAGGTGTATATGTATTATATTATATTCGAATGATCAAATATATTCAGATTCAGCCATGTTCATTCTTATTGTCAAATTACCTAATAATCTGGTACAATTGTGTATTTTCTTATTTAATAATTTCAAAGAATTTATAAATCACGACATAAATTTCTCAAATAGCTTTAAAAATGCATTTTGAAGAGAAACAATTAATTCATTGCGATGAGAAAACGAGTTTGAAACCATTTTTAAATTCGAATTTGGAGAATTCTAATATTTTGAACAATAATCATATACAAGGCATGCATTTTGAAGAAATTCGTAATCTTGGATAAGAAGGATGGAGTTGGAGCTCTCCACTGAGTAGCCTAACACTTGAAAAACTTAAACCCAATTGTGTTCATATTCAAGTATGACTATATTGAAAGCATTATAACTTTGGTAACCATGCATTTTATATTTTTACACATAGCCATGAAATAGTTCTATATTCTAATTAAAATAATAAATACATCCATTGTATAGAAACTTAGATTTATAGCTAACTTACCAACATTATAGAAACTACATAAAAACTCTCAAAATCAAAAGAAAAATGGTAACTTATTTCACCCATACAAACAAGAAAAGTAAGTTATATTATTTCTACTTGACCACTAAACATCCTTCAATTTGAGTACTATATACTCATACATTAGTGTCTTATATAACAATAGGTGAAGTCTCAACTTTTAGTTTTCATCTTCCATGTTTAGGATTTGGGCTTAAATGTGCATAGGCCAAGATTGCATAATGTAAGTGGAGATAGAGATGGTCTTTTTCTAACAAGTTCAAAGACTAACTATGAATGAGTCTGTACTTATCTTGGAATCTTAGCGAACAATATCATTGGTTTATGGACAGGTGGAGCAAGAAGCAGTCTTGAATCACCCATTGCTTGTAACTTGGAAAATGAAAGATAGGGGAGGAAATTAGATTGATACAGTTATGCGCTCAGAAAATAACTCATAAAAATATTGCACATTAAAACACAATATAACATAATAGAGTCCCATCTCTATAACTCAAATTTTATTGAATTACTTGAGGATACACGATTAAATAGACCCAAAAAAGCTCATGAACAATCCTCTACAAAATCATGGAGAATCATCTAGAAAGATCTTTAAAACGCTAATGTTGTTCCTAAAATTAGACTCTACTAGAAACTAGGAGTAACCTAGAGTAATTATGTCTAATACTGCCCCTTAATTACAACCATTGTTGTCTATTCATCTAAGTGTCAAATAGTCTCGCAACACTTAAACTCAATTAAAAAACTTGTTTTACTTCTACATGCTAGTGAAAATTGTCATCAACTTTATGATGTACAAGCTTTTGCCTTATTTTGCTCCAAACTTTGTATTCTACATATTTTTTCTTGTTCTTCAACTTTACTTTAGTATCCTTACTCAATATTTCTTCATCTTCAATGTCATATTCATTTGGTTATTATTTTACATCTACTTGTACTTCAACTACCATTGATTGAATTGTTCTCTCAACCTTATTAAGATAAATACAACATTTTCTTTCATTTCCTCTTATAATATTGCAATAGCTTCAACAACTTTGATGGTTGCCTTTATTTATTTTGTTCTTTTTTGTTGTAATTATGACGGATTTTCCATACTTTGTTCATCATCATACTTAGGCATTACATGTCACTATTCAAGAAAAAACTAATTCAACCCCATAATCAAATTCACCTTTCTCTACTTTCACCTTTAGGTTCTCACTTGTTACTACTGCTACAAAGACAATTTCAATTACATCATATGTATGTGCATCTACACACTTAGCTTCATTTTTTTTTACCATGTTCATACATTGCATCTTGTATAGAATCATTTTTTTCTTCTACAATTTCTTTAGTTGTATTGTTAAGACAATTGTAGTCTCCATGTGTTGTATACATTCTTTTTCTTTGGCAATATCTTTCATACCTTATCTTGTTACTATTAAAACATCAATATCCTCTAGTTCTGTTGTAACAACAATTGCAACACTTTGTTGATTAATGTTTCTCCTCCTTTCACCGTAAGTCATTTCCAAAATATTCCAATCTTCTTTGGACTTTGTTGTTGCTACAACCTTTGGAAGAATGCTATCATCCAAACCTTATTGAATGAGAGATATTGTCATTGCATCATCCTTCCTATTAGTTATAAGTTGATCCCTTCGAAACAATGCTCCATAAATAATCTATTCTTAATCGTGTTCTGATTTTAATGGCTCAAAAATCATAATTTTTTATTTGAAAAAAACAGGTGGTGGATGATAAGAATTTAGAAGAAATACACACTAATAATTATGTTGTTTTTCAACTAGTGCAATTAAGGGAAGAGAGAATGGAGATAACATGAGCTAGGTTATTTTTCCCAGGCGAAGTTCGATATGGAAGCAACATCCATTTGGGTATATTCTTTGGTAGCCCTAGGGTTCCAGGTCCAAGGGATATTGAGTATAGACATGTTCAATGCTCAGGGAGGAGATATTTTATGCAAACTAATGTGGATAATCGATTGGTGATATATCATATGAAGCTTGGAAGCCTAGGGATTGTCTTAGCAATGGGGGAATTGATTTGGCTGCAAACCATCATATTTGGGCCCTCACGAGAAGAGTATACCATTTTAATATTGGAGCAGAGAGATGGTTTTCTTGTGTGGGTGATGGTTTTCATTATCAGTTTGGGCATCATGCAGTCAAAATTTGTACATACCATTAGGGTATGTGCATATACATGCTCTAGTGTTTCCCTTCTTCATTTGTTGTGGTGGTCTATTGCGGGGTATGAGATCATATGGGTTTCCTAACCCCTTTTGGGTCATGTTGTAAGCCCCCACACTCTCTTTAATCTACTTTCCTAATATGTTTTGTTTCGTTTTTCACAGATCATATATACTCTACATATGATTGGATATTTTACTCTAAATGCATGCCCTTTATTCCAATCAAATATGAGATGTGCACATCATAGATTAAGTAGGTGCAAAGCCCATTTCAATTTTTTGTAAAAACCATAAATGGGAGGTCCTCAACATTTTGGGTGAGGAGTTCAGACACAGTTGATAACATGAAACTAGACATTGGGGGAAAGTGGGGCATTCATGTAAATTTACAATGCTTGCAAATTGAAGGGAGGGTGGTTTATAACTTAGCCCAACTAAAAGACTATCACATTTCAAGGAACACAACTATAATACTGAATTTGGGAGTATGGGGAGGTGGTCTAGGTCCCAAAATATCAAAAGGAATAGCTACATCCTTCAAAGATGCAGTTAAAAAACAACCTATGTCCAATGTAGAACAAATTTATAACATACTTGGTTCACACATTGTTGAAAAAATGGAAATTTCTCCATCCATGGAAATTAATTCTCCGGAGATAAATTCCCTCTTTGATATCATGTAATCTAAAGCGATTATTTGCAAATATAATGATTTTTGGACAAAACCAAAAGCTTTACATCAATGGATATTTTCCACTTGGACAACAAACAATGACATTTATTTATGCTCCAAAGGCTTCTTTATTGACCATTTTGATACACAAAAAGATTATGAATTTGTGTTAAATGAAGGGCCTTGGTTCTGGGGCAATGTTGGGCTCTTCACAACACCATGGTTCCCAGAATTCGATGCAACAAACATAGTGGTCTCAAAAATGTTGGTTTTGGTGAGATTTCCAAATCTTCCTCTCCCATTTTGACACGAAAACTGATGCAGGAGCATCTAGCTGACAGGGCAAAGACAACAATGAGGGAATGTGGTTTCTGAAGAGGACAGAGAGATTGATTCATTTAGTTGGAAACATACTTGTTTTTTGTTGTTGTTTCCTTTTCTTTTATCAAGTTACTTAAAGATTACTGTAATAAGTTGTAATTAGGAGTAGTAATAATTAGATTAGAGTCATTGTTTTCAAATAGTTAAGTTACTGTTGAAAAAGGCATGAAAAGAAAATGTAATAGAAATCAGACAAAGTTCTGAATGGAAAATAACTGTTGTAACTAATTGAACAAACTGAACAAACTAACAGCAGTTAGAGCAGTTTGTAACAGTGCTATTAAATAGTGAAACAAAGCACAATACAGGGGTTCAGACTGAGAGAGAAGTATTGAGAAACAATATACAAATTTTTCTGTGCACATATTCTCATAGCGTCCTATTCATTTCTAAGTATTTTTTATATTGAATTATTGTGTGAATGACATAAATGCATGGTCATAGAATTTAAATAAACAAGGGAGACATCCGAAAGCAGAGTTCGTTAAATTCGAAGAAGGAGTAACAACATTCATCTACAGGCAACACCAACAGAGAACCAAACACGCAACCAGGAATCGTCCATACAAATTTTCTATATACGAAAAAAATCAGAGTTTGCCATTACAGTGCAAAGGACAACCACCATAAAACCCAGGTATGCGAATTTTAAAAGCGTAACCAAAAATTCAATTCCAGAAGTTCACATACAGTCATCAAGTTATTGTCCATTTACATTATGTATTTAAAAACTTAAGAACGAACCAGTTCACGGATTTGGGGAACTGTAACCATTATCAACATAAATCGAAAGTCCCAGAAATTCCCAAACCCACTCCTACGACTCGACAGAGACGCTGTATAACAACAGGACCAAACATAAAAAGTGGCTCGAGGCCAACAACCAAACCAAACTATACGTCGAAAGACTCAGGCAAACAAACTACATGTAAATAGAACAATGCTACCCGGAATTCCCTCGAAATAGTTGGAGGTCCAAGCACCGAAACCCTCAGTCGCTCCACTTGCAAGAGAAACCAAAGGACGAGAGTCAAAATACAGTGGAAGGAAAATACAGGAATTCAAAACAAATTTTATTTTGAATAATCAAAAACAACATTGGTTCCACTTACCTACCAGAGGAGTCGTGACCATTACAACCTCAGATTATCTTCCTGCTCACAAGGAGCCGAAGACTTTAGAGCCAGAAAGAGGAACAGGTAAAACGAAATAGCAGAGAAGGAAAGCTTACTAGTTGCATTGGCGGAGGAATCGATGAAGAACGACACCATTGGTTTGCCGAGACCGTGCACGAGCCGAACCATTGCTGTAGAACGAGACTGAGAACCACATTCTCATAAACCGACACACATAGGTAACAGTAGTGAAAACCCAGATAACAAATCGAGCAGAGGACGCACAGAGGCAGAGACCCATAAAAAAATCGACAACAGAAAACTCAGGGACAGTCTAAACACAAGCAGAGAAACAAACCTTACCAAGTTTCCATAGTTCCGGAGACGACCGAGACACTTCCACAACAGAATTCGAACAAATGGAGCTGTGAAGACCGCCGCAAGCATGCAGCTCAACAGACTTGGAGCAACAAAACCCTGGACCAATTAAAAGAACCCTCATCGAAACTTGCAGACTACCAACTCATGTCACAGAGAACCAGGGAAACAAGCTTCAAACAAATACGAAGCATCATCATAGAAGAGAATCACAGTGAAATCGCCAAGTCGCCGAGAGCTTGCAGACGAAGGAAGCGGAAGTAACACAAAACCAAATGAATGCAAGGGTGGCGAAAACCCTATACCAAGGCGGGATTTATAATTCCAACACGGTACAGGTGTCCGCTCCACATACAGCCAACGTACCTTACCATAAAAACCTATTAATTGAGTCTAGATTGAAAATCAAGTTATATCTATCCGAAATCCGTTTAACATAAATATCAACTGACGGTACAACAACAGGTGGAAAGGAGCGACAGCGGGACCACGTGGGCTGGCCCCATCAAAAACGTTCTAGAGGACATTGGAAACACTTTAGGAAAATTCAAAATGCAGGATAGGGAGCGAACTAAGAAAGGTATTTTCAGTTTTTCTTGAATATGTGTGGAGATCAATATGAGCAAAGGACTACCAAATCACATTTTTACTAAAACATAAAGATTTCAAGTGGTCTCAAACTTTAGACCATGAGAACATAGTATTAAGATGTAGGAACTGCTTCCAAATAGGTCACATGAAGAACACATTCCCAAAGATAAAAAAAGAAGTCCCCTAAAAAGAAAATGGCTCATAAGGCAAGAGGATGGCAATTTTTTGAGCCTCAACCACCTGAGGAGGACAAAATATGGAGCATTCATACAAAGAGGTAGGGGGCACAAAGGAAAAAGGAGCTAAATACACCCATACAAAGTGGGGTAGATACAATATCGATCCAGGAAACAGAGGTTCAAACAAAAATGAATCAGTTGGAAAAGGGATCAGGGGGTGCAAAGCGGGCCCATGCATCAGAAGGTTCAGAGTCAGACAACGAAAGCTCCCTAACTTTGATGAGAGTTTTGTCTTTGGTTCATGTGGATCTAAAACTTGGGGAATGTCAGCAGGTCCAGAACAAGAATGGAAAAAGGGGGAAGATTGATCTTCTTTGCATTGTATATTATATCTTTTTTCTTTTTTGGTTTTGTTTGATGATTGTAAGCATACTATTAAAAGTATCTTTTTGTTTTTATTTTCCATGTAAGAATTGGACAAATTCTTGATGAATGCACTCATCTTGAGTATTTTATTTTCTTTTCAATATGAATGAAAATATGGATCCATTTTCTACAAAAATAAATAAATAAATAACTAGTGCAACCATATAAATTAAATGGTTTGATAAACATCAATCCATATAAGCATCAATACACTTATACATCTTACGTTGTGAGAATTTAATGATAAAAATTAACTCAATATTATAATTTTATTTTTATTTATATTATTAATTTTAGTGATATATATATATATATATATTAAAAAAGCATGTCACAATATTATTAATAATGGAGATTCAACCCACTTTATCCATGGAGATTCTTAATTTATTAATAGGCTTTGTTACAATATCATGAGGGATTATCAATACCACATGCTCAAAAAAACCATAACTCATTTCTAAATGGGGATTCCCTTCGACTTAGTTCGATCTACTTTGAAGATGAGGACTTATCAATACCACGTGCTCAAAAAAACCATAACTCATTTCTAAATAGGGATTCCCTTCAACTTAGTTCGATCTACTTTGATCTTCAAGTGGCTGTGTCTGTGGATCTGGGTCATTAGCTTTCTAGCCCTGGATAGTTTTTTCTTTCTTCCCATGCTCTGTCTTTCCTCTGTTTTTTGGGGTTTCTGATTTCTTACCATGCTCTGTCTTTCCTCTGTTTTTTGGGGGTTTATGATGCAGGCTTCTTTATCCAGACGCGGCTTATTGCAGATCCTTTTTGTTTTGTAATTTCAGTATTTTCTTTTGCCGGCTCGGTACTTGATGTTGCAGATTTTTGATACGGGCAATATTTTGATACAATTGGAAGTCATTTCCTCTGGCCCAATGTGGTTCTGTTTCTTTCTGCAACGTTGTTTTGCCGTGCTGCAAGGCCTTTTTTTTTTTGGCCATTTCTGCAACTGGCCGTTTCTTTTCTTGATTGATGCTCCATCAGTTTGGTTTCAGCTGTCCCATGGAGATTATATATAGACTATTTCTTTCACTGAAAGGAAAAGCAAAGGCCACACAATTCATGTGTTATTACGAAAAGCTGCTGCATGTCATAAGGCATAATTGAATTAATTGCCTCCATGCTTGAAGATCCGATGAGTTACTCCAGAGGATAACAAGGGTCGACCAGATAATCCCTCCAGCTACGGGCCTGCCAAAAACTGAAGCAACCTGTTTATATTTCCTGAGTAAAGGCACGCGCGGTCTTTCACAGGCATTTGGAAAAATTGTTGGGCAATTTCCACGATGCTTGTCATGACCGGGCGTGTCTTTACTCCGAAGATATAAACAAGAAAATTCTCAGACAATTTCCATCATAAAACTTTGTCACAGATTTGACATAATTGAAATCCCATCTCCTGAACGCAACTCAGAAAATGGAGCCCAAGAAAATAAGAATTTAGAAAGCTGCCATTTGAAAGAAAATAAGAAATTAGAAAGCTGATAAAACATATATATACAATTATAGCCCATTAGGAAGATTCATTGAATGGCACATTTGTATGGTAAGCTTCATGCATAAATAAAAAGTAAAAAGCGCATATATATACAATTATAGCCAATTAGGAAGATTCATGAATGGGACTATTGTAAGCTTCATGCATAAATAAAGTTAAATATAATATAATTACATATTTTAAAGTTAGTTATAGTTATAAATGGGACTATGGTAAGCTTCATGCATAAATAAAGTTAAATATAATTACATATTTTAAAGTTAGTTATAGTTATAATATATGAATAAGAGTTTCACAAATTTAATTTAATTATTATTTATAATAATGGATTTTAGATAAAAATGAGATTATTTTAAAAGTTGTTATTTTTTTTATTAAATAAAGTAAAATATATAAAATAAATTATTTTGCTTATAAAATTAGTTATGGTTTTTTTGCACATGTAGTATTGGTAAACCATAGTATTTTAACATAGTCTATTTATAGGTTAAGTAGAGATGAACCTTAAAAATCTTGTTATATATTTGTGTGTGTTTTTGTAAATGTATAAATGTTTAAATAATATGTGAATTATTTTTGTTCATGAGTCTCGGATAGAGGGGGATTGGGTGAGTTGTTAAGGTACTTGTAGATGTTAAGTCACCAATTCAATTCCTTTCCTTTTTTGGAAGTTATTCTTGGACATGACCATGATGGAGCCTCAACGTCGAACTTACCAAAAAAAATATGTTACATTTTTGGAAATTAGTTATTTTTAATGAGTTTTTTAGTCTTAGTATTGTGAGATATATACGTTATTTAATATGGTTGTGCTAGTGATCATTAATATTTTCTTATAATTTGAAGGAGTTGGAGCATCGAAACGATGGAGGTTTAGGGTTTGTGTCAGACCCTGCAACGGTAGACCTGCACAGACCACGGCGCCTCTGTAACCATTCTCCAGCAATATGACCAACAATATACGACAAGGAATAGCGCACAAATCATGGACATCCTCCAGGGGGAGGACACGACGCCTACCCCAATGATGCACACGGAAGATAACCGGAAAAAGCCCCAGGAAGAAACGGGAACGATTCCTTGTACACAGACCGATAATACAGAAGGAAATGCAGCTCCCAAAACAACATCGGCTACCTGTAAGTCTATTGCAGTTGAAAGACCTAAGATTGAGCTCCCAAGTCAGAGAATTAATACCCAAATCTAGTATATGAAGGATCATGCATTAATAGGGAAATTTATAGGCTTCTGGCCTACAGAGAAAGCTTTGCATGGATGGATCACAGCCAAATGGAAGCCAAAAGGGCACATCACCCTGCAGTTGGGACCTAAGGGCTTCTTTACGGTAGTCTTCAACTGTATAGAAGATCAAAACAAGGTCCTCAATGGAGGACCATACTTCTTTAATGCAGTTGGTCTTTACCTGAGAGACTGGATTGAAAGATTCAACCCGGACAAAGAAGATCTAAATTGGGCACCAGTATGGATCCGTGTCTATTCCCTTCCATTGGAGTACTAGGATGAAGACTCATTGCAATATATTGGAAATGGACTGGGGGAATTCATCAAAATTGCGGAGGAGACAAAACTCAGAAGATACACTTCCTACGCCCGCATTTGCGTTTATATGCATCTAAGTAAAGCTCTCCCGGATGCAGTAAGTTTATATCATGATAATTTTGAATGGATCCAGTCAATGGATTATGAACATGTCCCATTTCACTGCAGAAAATGTCATGCCCTTGGCCATCTCTTTCGTGACTACCCATCAAATCTGAAACCCCAGACCTCTACCTCCTTAGACAAACCTGACTCTGATGGATTCACCAAGGTCAACAACCGCAAAAAGAACCACAAAATACCTGCATCAAACCCTAAAAAACTTTCCGCCAACACTTCAATGCCATCCACCAGTAACAGCTTTGAGATCTTAGCCCAGCCGGATTCGAATAATAATGAGAACCCCTTACACTCCGAGGAGCCTCCCAAGGCATCATCACAATTCATTCCCACTGACTCAAAAGCAACCCCAAAAGCATAAGCAATCCATAGATCTCACCACCTCCTCACCCAGTCTAATACTGTTATGGAAATATCATGGCATGGAGGTAGACATTGTGCAGCAAGAAACCACGGTTACAATAGAGACCACAGAGGAAAGGAGCAAGGCCCAACACATGGAAGAGGAGCCTAAAAGCATAGATATAGGAGATTTGGACATATTTGGATTAGAACAAGCTTGCAAGACAAAATAATATGACAAGATCCCAAAAAGACAGCTGGAAAACTTGGAAGTCATCCTTTCCAGAGCACAATAGCAAAGAACCCTAGGCATTCAGCCTGGAAGGCAAAAACATTCCTAAAGATAATAAATAAAGAGGGAGGAAAACAGATCTCCAAAGAACCATCCGCATTGGGGAAATGCTGGTGGAATCAGGAAGATATTCCAAGCTTACAAAGTATTATAGTCCCCTACCCAAAAATGAATCATGAAGCTTACTTCATGGAATATAAGAGGGCTAAATAGCCCTGGGAAATACAAAATGATAAAAAAAATTATTTAGCAGGAGAAACCCCAAGTCTTTTTCATGTAAGAAACTAAATGTAACTCTACAACACTTGGTCAAACCCTTGCAAAAGCATGGCCAGGCAATCAAGCAGTAGTTGTGGATGCCTTAGGAGCTTCAGGAGGTCTGGCAATAGTCTAGGACAAACGAGCTATCACGCTTACCAATATCCATGCGAGTAAGCACTTCATTCAAGCCACCTTTTATATTATAGGGACCAATGTGCATGGTCACCTAACCAATGTCTACTTCCCTCGGGAGGCAATGCATAAGATAGACATTTTGAATACTTTATCTTTGATCAACTCCAACAGAACACATCCACTCTGGATCACAGGAGGAGACTTCAATATGATTTCTAAGTTGGAAGAAAAAAGTGGAGGCAGGAATAAATTGGATAGTGAAAGTATTCATTTAAAAATTTTCATCCAAAACAATTGGCTCATAAATATGCCATTCAACAATGGAATCTATACATGGAATAACAAACGAGTAAGCACACATCAAATCACCTCTCGAATGGATAGATTTTTGCTTTTAGACAATGTCATCCATCTTGGAGGAGACTTCTCGGCCTCGATCTTACCTCTCACAGGATCAAATCACTGGCCAATCTCGCTCCAATGGCAAAGACCGGGGAGCACCACATGGCAGCCCTTCTGCTTTGAAGCGTTTTGGTTGACACATCCAGGCTTCAACAATCTAATAAATGTAGTTTGGAAAAGTTTCAAACCCCTGGGCGGCTCAAAAATGTATCAATTCCAACAAAAACTCAAAAATCTTAAAAAAAATATCAAGCAATGGAATCAACTGACCTTTGGTAATATCTTCCAAGCTCAGAATGCTCTAGATCAAGAATTGAAAAGAATACAACAGTTGATCATTACTGAGGGGAGATCTGAAGCACTCTCAGAGCAGGAAAAACTCCTTCAGACACAAATAGCAGAAAGAGCAAAGCAAGAAGAAATACTTAAGAAACAAAAATCAAGAGTTAGATGGCTTAAGGAGGGAGAAAGAAATACAAAAAAATTTCATCGCACTGCTATACGGAGAAGAATGCACAACAACATCACTCACATTCAGAATTGGCAAGGAGAATGATTGGAAAATCATGAAGATGTAGAACAAGAGTTGCTTACTCATTTCAAGCAAGTGCACCAAGAACCACAAGTTGATACAAAGCCAGCCATAAAGAAGATCATCAAGAACATCCCAAAAATAACAACAGAAGAACACAATCAGCTCCTCATTCAGCCAATATCTTTACAGGAAGTGGAGAATGCAATGTGACAACTCAAAGAAGGAAAGGCCCTTGGCTCTGATGGTTTTACATCAAATTTCTTCCACAACTTCTGGGATCTAATTAAAGAGGAGATCTAGCAGGTTGTGGAGGAATCCAAGACTAATAGATGGATGCTTCCCTGTCTGAATGTGACCTTTATTGCCCTCATCCCCAAGAAAGCACAATCTCTGACTCCTGACAAATTCATGCCTATCGCACTCTGCAATGTCACTTACAAAATCATTTCCAAAGTTATTGCCTCTCAACTGAAGCCACTGCTACCATTACTTATCTCGCCAGAGCAATCGGGATACATGGAAGGTCGGGAAATCACGGATGGCATCATTCTCACCCACGAGATTATACACTCCTTGGAACAGCTCAAAAAAATAGGTATGATTCTAAAAAATGACCTCTCTAAATCTTTTGATAATTTAAGCTGGACTTACATTCAAAAGATGTTGATTGCTTTTGGCTTCTTCCCTCCCTAGGTTAGATAGGTTATGAGTCTTATAACTTCCACCTTCTTCTCCATTATAGTCAATGGAATCCCTTCCACCCCCTTCCATCCTTCTAGAGGAATCAGACAAGGAGATCCACTTTCCCCCATTCTGTTTGTTCTAATGGTGGAAGGGCTTGGAAGAAGTATTAAAGAAGCTCTTCAATCCCAGCAGTTCAGAGGCCTCTCCTTTCCCAACACCCCTGCTTTTACCCACCAACAATTCATGGATGATAACATGTTGTTTGGCCATCCTTCAGTTCAGGACGCACTCAAATTAAAATTCCTTCTGAATGAGTTCTCGGATGCCTCTGGTGCCAACATTAATAAGGCTAAGTGCCAAATCTTCTTCTTCCATAGCCCATATTCTTGGATTCACGATAGCCTCGCTCCCCTTGTTACACAGTAATTTGTCACCGTCCCCGTTACCCCTTCTCCCGCACAATGGAGGACCTATTCCGGGACCTGTGAGAAGTGACATAACCTAAAAACACCTGCATTGTATCCGCTTGAGTATGTACTCCATATGCCCTTAAGACACCTTCTGCAAAATACCCATAAATATAGCCCTTTTTCCATTGGCACTGTTCCACGGTGTATCACTCGCGCCAATAAGGAAAATCCTCCAAAGAGGGCGCGCCAACTGGCGCTCTGTCTCAGAGTTGCACTAGCGCCAACCCAGTTGGGTAAAGTTTTTAACAAACCAACTTGCGAAGGTTCTTCCTAACCTGTTCATGAACTTATTCCAGTTTGAGTTAGTTTAGTTGGGCTTCGAATCTCCATAGAAGGACAATCCCATGAATCTTGTGGATGATCTTATCTCCTTCTCCTCTCTCTATATAAGCTTGTCCTTTTGCCTTTGACAAGCTAGTTAGTATTTCTACTTTTCAAGCTCCAAATTCTAAGTCCCAAAGTCTGAGAATTGCTAAGCTCATGCTACAAGAGGCCTTGTTCATCCCCATAAGGCTATATCTTTAAGGAGGAGATCCATG
>APFE030401371.1:0-12112 GCA_000404065.3 Pinus taeda | reverse complement strand
AATGGGTCAAATGGTTGCCTCTAGCTGAATGGTGGTATAACACTTCCTTCCATACTGCAACAAAAATGACCCAATTTATGGCATTTTATGGATATCATCCACCGTCCATCACATCATATTTAAGAGAAAATTCTAAGGTTAAAGCAGTGGAAGATCACATCGAGCATCAACAACAATCTCCAACTCTTAAAGGATAACCTCACTTTGGCGCAGAATAGAATGAAACAAAAAGCAGATCAACATCGCAGCGAAAGAAGTTTTGATGTAGGTGACTGGGTATTTCTACGACTACAACCATACAAACAAATGTCCCTCAAGCAAGCTAAGAAGGATAATAAATTATCACCAAAGTATTATGGTCTCAAGGTGTTGCAAAAGATTGCTACTATGGCATACAAATTGGAGCTTCCTACAACTTCTCGAGTGCACCTAGTTTTCCATGTTTCATGCTTAAAGAAGGTTATAGGTGACAAGCTCCCAGTGCAAACAATATTGCCAAAACTTGACGAGGAAGGAAAAATCACATTATAACCAGAAGCAGTCGCGGAAACAAGAACTCGACAACTACGAAATCGATCAATTTCAAAGTATCTCAACAAGTGGAAGAACTTACCCGCTGAAGATTCCACATGGGAGGATAAGAATTTTATACAAAAGCACCCATAACTACTCAAACGTTGAGAACAAAACTTTTATGAAGGAGAAGGGCATGTTAGGTCCCTATAATACTAGTGTATTCCCTTATTATTACTGTCATTGTATCCCCTTATTGTTATTGTTGTGCCCATGTTGTCCCCATATTATTATTATTATGCCCCATAGAAGCCCATTATTGTTATTGTTGTGCCCTTACATTATTATTGTTATGTTGGCTTTGACTATATTGTGACCCCTTAGACTCCTATAAATAGAAAGGAGCTCTTGTCATTTGTATCATCCAAGAATTGTTCATTTGTGTAATGTAAAGGAGGTTTCCCCCTCGAAGAGGCTGATTTTGAAGTCGTTGATTTGTCTTTTCTTCTATTTTGTGAGTTAGTTGCATAACAGAAAATTTTTCTTCCTTCCAAATTTCTAGTGAAACCATTGGACAGTCTTGTATGTCCTTCCATATTTATCTGATAAATTTGTATGTACTTATACATAACACAACATTTGGTTAAGATGAAATTTCTACATATTGTTCATTTATGTGATGATGATTCATATGTTTGTTTTAATTCTCTAAATGTTTAAGAAAACTAAACAATTATGAAATATTTATGAAATATTGATTCATCCCCTTCTCAGTATTTCCAACAACCATCCTTGTCAAGGGTGAACTTCGGAAACAATCTACTACCGCCAATAGAGATAGGTCCTCTAAGCCTACAGGGGAGCAAGCCGAGAGGTTCAGAGGAGGGCTTATGCAGTGTTGGACTTGTGGAGAATACCACGGGAAGAGATATTTCCCTTAGCAATAGCAGAAGGGTCCAAGGTTATACAATGTGCAGGAAGGGGAGGCACTGAGAGATGTGGCACAAAGCATGCCGCAAATTTACATCACGTTGGAAAATATGCAAGCAGATCACCAAGCATCAATGATCAAGATGGAAGGTATGGTGAATAACCAACATGTCTCAATTTTGATAGACTCAAGTTCTAATTTCAGTTATATTAGCCCAAAGGTTGTAGAAAAGTGTGCATTGCAAAAGATAGCCCATGAAAGTTCATGGTTAGTTTAGCTGGCCATGAGAACGAAGAGATGAGTTGAAGATGTGGTAATGTCAAGCCTAGTAGTGCTAAACAACATGCCCACATTTGCAGACTTGAATGTGCTACGATTAGGCTCATACGGCATGCTAGTCGACATGAACTAGCTCGCGGGCTACAAAACCAAAATCGAATGTTACAACAAGTCGATGGAATGCATTAATGACAAAGGGGAAAGTGCAACTTTGTAAGGGATAAGAAAGTCAGTGACTATTCAACAAATATCAATGCTACAAATGAAGAGATGCAGTTGGAAGGGGTGTGAGTTGTAAGTTAACTACGTAATCAACGCATCAAAAGTTGACAAAGATATGATGGAAGAGCATCCAATTTTAAAGTGGTTCAGTAATGTGTTCCCTAAGGAAATCCAAAGATTGCCACCAAGAAGAGAAATTGATTTCTCAATTGAATTGTTTCTAGGATCAACACCAGTGTCAAAGTTCTGTATCACGTGAGCACACCAAAGCTGGTGGAATTGAAATTACAATAATACTATATAGGGGATACATTAGACCTAGCATATCGCCCTGGATAGCTCCAGTATTATTTATGAAGAAGAAGGATGGCACATTGAGATGGTGCATTGACTATAAACAATTAAATAAATCCATAGTCAAGAATGAGTATCATATGCCTAGGATTGATGGCTTGTTGGATTAGCTGAGAGGAGCTGCAGTATTTTTGAAGATAGACTAAAGGTTCGGGTACCATTAGGTACAAATTAAGGAAGAATACATTCACAAGATATCCTTTAGAACAACGTATGGCCATTATGAATTTGTTGTGGTGCCATTCAGATTCCCCAATGCTCCAACAATGTTTATGTGTTTAATAAATAAAGTTCTCAATCCATATTTGGAAAAGTTTGTGTTGGTTTTTGTAGATGACATTTTGGTTTATTCTAAAACCAAGGAGGCACATAAAGAACATTTGGCAACAGTTTTTCAATTGCTAAGAGAGCACAAGCTCTACGACAAGCTCAAAAAGTGTGATTTATCTTAATCACAATATCAATACTTGGGACACATTGTTCCAAGGAAGGAGTAGTAGTAGATCCTAAGAAGATCAAAGCCATCATGGAATTCCCTACTCCTCAAAATGTGGCAAAAGTCAAATCCTTTATGGGTTTGATTGGATACTACCAAAGGCTCGTTCAGAATTTTTTAAGGATTGGGCATCCATTCACAACATTGTAGAGAAAAGGAGTTAAATTCCAATGGATACCAAAGTGTGCAGTCAGTTTTGAGCAATTAAAACATTTGCTCACACATGCACCGATATTGAGAATAATAGACTCGGAAAAAGACTTTGTGGTGTGCACATATGTTTGCGAGGAAGGGCTCGGTGGAGTCCTAATTTAAGAAGGATAGGTGGCCCGTTACGAATCAGGGAATCTAAATGAGCACGAGAGAAATTATGTCACCATTAATTTTGATGTCTAAAATGGGTCTCCTAAGAAAATTGTACAACCAAAATAAACTTTATAAGGACCAATAGGATTCAAGATGATGATGTCAACCATGGGGATGATTCACCATTTTTGGAGTAAAAAAATAATAAAATAACAAAATTACTTTTTCAACTTATTTCCTTAAGGTTTTACTCAAATTTCAAGCGGGAGTACTCGTTGGATGCAAAATTTAATTTATCATCCAAGGAGTACCCATGTTGCATACTTTCGATGGACCTTGCTACACAAAAAATGAGAAATACATGAAAAAATGTGATTGTAGTCACGTTTTCCAAGTGTTTCTCATTTTTCATGTAGCAGGGTTCATCGAAAGTATGGAACATAGGTACTCCATGGATGAGGAATCAAATTTTGCATCCAACGAGTGTTGTCGCTCGAAATTTGAGTAAACCTATAGGAAGATAGGTTGAAAAGACGAGTTGAAAAGATAGTAGTTTTTTTTTTTCCTTCCCTTCTAAAATTTGATGATGTAATCTAATCTTATTTTATTATTTTCACTATTATTTTATAATTTCCTTAGGAGGCCCATTTTAGACCTCAAAATTCCCCTAATCATAACTTGGAGTTGGAAATGATAGTGCATGCATTGAAAATGTGGAGGCATTACCTCCTTGGAAGTTTGTTTGTTTTGATGTCGGATCATGGAGGGTTGATGTATCTATTCAACCAACCAACCCAAGTTAAATGAAAGATAGGAAATGTGGCTAACCTTGAATAGTGAATTTATTTTTGAGATAAAATATATTAAGGCAAAGAAAACAAAGTAGTAGATGCACTTAGAAGAAGGATGCGGACGACTCATGTGGCAGTTGTTATCACTTAGAAAAAACCTCGAATGTAGAAGGAAAAAACTAAGGTAACCTCTAACCACTTTTTATTGAAAGATGACCCATAAATCTAGAGAGGGATATCTATAGGTTTTAACCCTATACAAAAATTACCTGCAAACGAATTCTTAAAATAGAAAAATAAACAATGGGAAGAATATAAAACAAATTTACACAGAGATTTTCCCCTGGATCCCAAAATCGGGTTACCAGATTTATTTTTCATTGTATTCCTTTCAATATTACAATACATATATGTACATGTCAGAGCATTCACAAACCTCAATCCATAACCCTGGATTAAAACATAACCGTAGTTCCCTTGACCAAATCTATAAAATACCATGGGCAGAAAACCATCATGCCTAAAACCATGTGCAAAACTCATGCACAAAATCATGGATAGGTCCGCCCACCATCTTTGGGTCCGCCCCCATCCTTGGGTCCGCCCAACTATTATTGGGTTTGCATAAAAAGAAAAATTCCCGGGGTGCTGCCCCAAACCCCATGCAGGGGAGTAGTAGTGACCCCTTCGCTGCGCTCGATGCAACATACAGCTCCTAAAACTAATCGTGGAAAGAATATAACACACACCCAACAATCTCTCCCTAAAATCTACCACACACTGTCACTAAGAAACAGGAAATTTAGTTCATTGTCCAAATTTAGTAAACTGATGCACAAAACCATGGGTAGGACCGCCCACCATCTTTAGGCCTGTCCCCCATCCTTGGGTCCGCCCAACTATTATTGGGTTTTCATAAAAAGAAAATTTCCCGAGCCGCTATGCCAAACCCCATGCAAGGGGGTAATAGTGACCACTTCGTTGCGTGTGGTGCAACATACAGCACCTGAAACTAATCGTGGAAAGAATATAACACACACCCAACAATCTCTCCCTAAACTCTACCACTCACTGTCACTAAGCAATAGGAAATTTAGCTCATTGGCCAGATTTAGTTCGTAACATATGAAATTTTTTTGGACGGAAAATAGATAGGGACGAAATTTTTTTGGACAGAAAATAGATAGGGACCATTGGGCATGGAGTCTTTTGACATAAAACTACTAGCTACAGACTGTATGAACAAATTTAACGAAGGCATGATAGCTTAAAGATTCTTAGACCAATCATCATTTAGTTATGAAGGAAGGTAGCAGAAATACATATCGAAACAGAGCAACTTGGTGATTTATGTGCATGATATTTAAGTTGAAGACATATAAACAATTTGGAACATATAAATTTGAGCCTACAAACCGAGTTTGAATTTAACCACTTAATTTCAAATGCAGAATAATTATGAATCAGACTGTGAACTAGAATAAAATAAATACACCAGGAAAACTGATAGGAAACTTATTGCACATAAATCTCTATAAATTTGGACAAATAACATTGATGACAACAACTTCTATTTATGTCAAAGTATACACACTATACAAGGTTTCTGCAAAGTATTCCAACCCTTTACATTACATAAATGATAGTCTTTATAGACTACTTACAAATTGTTCATGATCCAAAAATAATGGATCTCAAACATATTCATTTATCTATAGCTTACTAAATAAATAAAAAAACTTAAATAAAAGAGAAGATAATATCTGATCCCAATTCAAATTGATGAGGTGCCTCATCAATTGAAAATTGATTAAATTTTTTTCTAAATAATAAAATAACTAATTCTCGCGAATTCCTTTAAAATAAGCTTCAAACGTCGATTAGAATCTCTCAAACTGTAATAAGTTTATAAAAACTGAAAGAGGGTTTTGTTAATTGATCCATTCCCTCCATAAACCTCTTTGGGTTTTAAAAATTTGTTCCTATTTGTTTGGAAACTGATTTTAAAAAAAATGACTAAAACAGGGAAAAACTAAATTGCAAAATTGGAAAAATGAGCCTCAAAGATTCATTCAAATCTCTTAAACTATTACACCTGTGTAAAACCTGAAAGAGGTTTATCTTAAATGCGTCTGTTACCAACAAAAACCTCTTTTGTTTTTCAAAATTTCATTTCCAGCTATTTGGAATCTGTGCCCAAAGTTACTGTGTTTTACAGGAAAAGGCAGAGTAAACAAAATTGAGTTTTGTAAATTTGGGAAGATTGTAAATTAAAATATATGGATGACATTTATCCAGAGTGATTTTCACTTTATAAAACCCACATTCCCCTCATCACCATTATTTTCCTACGCAACCAACATGTTCTTCTTTCTTGCAAGGTAATTGGTCAATCGTACAAACAATTGCACTAGGTCTTTTAAAAACAATGAATATATAGTATTGTTTTGCAGATTTTGTGGAAGCTTTTTCCTTGAGAACTGTAGGCCTAACGAATGGTGTACATGTGCATTATGATGCAGAACGCCATCTACATTGATTGACCACACTGCTAAAGAAGCAACCATAATAGCCACAATTAGAGATTAAGAACATGTGTCAGCTTCTCAATCTCCACTTTATTTCATGTTTTGAGCCTTAGAATCCTGCTGAAAATAACCCATCTCCTCAGACCTATGATATGATCCTTAAAATGATGAGACATGTGCAATATTAATCCTCCATACATTCTATTAAATGGATTTTTTAATCGTTGCTAGAATCATGAAAAATATCTAGGCGCTAACAAAATGACTCGCGTCATGCATTGGAATCAGACTGTAAAGATCGCTGACAAAATAATTGTCAGCGCCCAGTGTAAAACCAAATAAACTAGCGCTAAGAAAATTGTAATAGCTTTCATTAAAATCCATGTAATAAAAGTTAATAAAAGAAAAATAATAACCACAGTTGATGGGACACTTATTCCAAGTTAACGGTTGGGCAAGACATCCTAGTGTGGGTGTTCATTTGGTTTATTACGGCTAAGGGGATTGGCAAAGGCAATGGCGAAAACTTTGGAAAGAAAAATGACATTTTTGACATATTTATTTATGAAAATAATGGAAATTAAGATAAAAGGAAGGTGAAAGGTCACGTGTTGCATGTGAAGAGGAAAATGAAGGAAAATAATACAAAATGAAGAAAATAGAGGCCAAATTGATATAAAGGTTTCTGAGGATCAGTTGGTACCTTTTTGTCAGTTCAGTTTTGGAGCTCTCTCATTATTCTCTCTATCTCTCTCACTCTTGGACACTTAAATTTTTCTTGGAACACTTTGGCATTGGATCAAGAAATGCAAAGAGGGCAAGAGGAAGGAAGGAGTAAGCAAGGAAGAGCATGATCAAGTAGCTACAACAATATTCTCTGCAGGTACCGATTTTCATGTGTGTTTTCCTTGCTAGATTTGGAATCATGGTATTGCATGTGGTTTTTTGATATTATGACATGAGTTTTGCTAGGTGTGACAGTGTTTTCAGCCTAGCCTTTCCATTTCTAGATAGCCATGGTGTGATGGGGTTCTCATGTTTTAGTTGAGATGGATTGTCAGATAGATTCGAAGCTGAGTGAGCTGGATCTCTAAATAATAGAACATGTGGCTTAGTAAGCCCTAAACTAGACTATGGGTTGCGATGAAGCCGAACTTTTTGTTGCCTCGGTGGGCCTAAGAATCCTTGACCGGTGAACAACAGGATATACGGTAAAGCCTAGAGGTGGTTTCCCTTGATTAGGCCTAGAAATACTTGGCGGTAAATGGTGGGATATACAGTAAAGACTAGAGGGTGGACTCTCGATTTGGGACCTAGTGATCCCTGGATCAAACTGTGGATTACGGTAAATCCTGAGACTAGGAGGTAGGAAAATTCCTCACATTGTAGATGGAGAAATTCGGTGGAGTCCATGCTTTTTTTGGCCTAGTGATCTCATGGAGATCATGGTAAAGCTTGTTATTACATGTTTATTATTTTGGCATAGTGATCCAGTGTGGATTGCAATGAAACCTACTTTATATTGATGAGGGTGAGGTGGTTTAGCCTCAGATGCCTTGGTTGGTTCTTTTGGTTTGAGTCCCACATTCATGCTTGGAATATGGCAAAGGGGTGAATGGCTAAGAGAGAATTGACTCAACCATTCTATAGTCGAGTGGAAAGTGGTAGTCCCATCCCAAGTTGGCTTTTGAATTCATTAATAAAAGGCTCTCTCCTTGACATATTATGTGTAAACGTATTGGTTTATATGTATATTCTATGGCTGATGTATCCTTGATAATTCTGTTGTTATTATGTTGGTTATAAGCATGTATTATGACAGTGATGATGTATGAATCTCCTCATGTTTTCATTTGTAAATGAATGAACTATGTATCTATGACCTAATAGATGATAATGCAACTAATGATATAAGGGAACAATGCTTCTTAGCGATTCTTAGATAAGTATGAGACCCCTATACTCGGATCTGTTGTTTACATTTGTAGATTACATATTTGTGACATGTTTGACGAAATGCCTGTCATGGCTAGTAGGGGTTGAGTCGAGACCTTGTCCTTGTTTTTGCAAATACATCATTGTTATATTGTGTAAATTCATTTCCGAAAGTATCATTGAGTTATGGGAAGTGACCTGGGTTTTGGGCTTGAAAAAGTGGCTCAAATCGTAGAGACGCGGGCACAACACTAGGCATAAAAGTCCATGGACACATGCATACCCATGTTGTGGGAGCATCTGGAGCATTCTGGACGCATGTTTGCCCATATCAAGGAAGCGTACAGGGGTTTAGTGGTCTAAAACTTTAGTTGGTCTCAGGGCTGGTTACCTGAGTTGTTGGGATGGCTCCTAGGAGTTTTGCTGCTAATGTGGAAGGTTTGTATGGTGTGTTTTCGTCGATTCCACTTCAATAAGGTCATCTAAGAGGTTGAATCCCATTATAGTGGTCTCCCATTGCATATTTACCCCGGTTGGGTAGTTACTTGTGTAGATGTGGGATGAGGGTGTTACAGAGTGGGTTTCGTTCTCTTTGGGTGGTGTCTGGTTTTCGTTTTCTTTGGGGAATGTCTGGTTTTTGTTCTCTTTTGGTGTAATCTAATACCACAGAGTAGTATCGGAGCATGGTTCACCCCTTGGACTGGTTGGGCGGTGTGTGTTGGTTATCCATTCATGTTAGTTTCACGTGTGTTAATCATCCTTTTGGTCTATATGCTTGTTGCATATGCATGGTGTCGGTCATGGTTGTAGTGATGTTGCCATGTGAAAGAGGATTTTTTTGTTGTGAAGTGTGTTGTCAAGAGTGTATGATTGGTTACATGTTGTTTATGCTTGCGTATCGTTAGTGTACATTGGTATGGTTGTTGTTGTCATGCATAAGGTCATGGCATGTGTAGTTGATATGGTCATGCATTGATGACTAGACTCTAGCTAGACTGAAGGTTACATGGTTATATGTTTATGTATTATATGTATATATGATGTCATGATTATGTTGTACATCTACTACGCTGATTGATTGATCTTGTAGATAAAATATCCTCCCCAAATTATGCTAAGGTACGTTGGTTTATTATGATTTGGTTTAGCTGACATAGTATGCCTTGTAGGAAAGAGATCAGAAATGACTAGCAAGATGGTAGAATACAAAGACTCTCCCTATGAATCGGATGAGCAACGTGATGTTGGGCACTCTTTTTATTTAGAAGAACATTGAGAAGCTCGAAGGAAGAAATAAAGAGTTTTAAGGCGGAAAATGACAAAATCATGCCGGCACAAGAGAAACAAGCAAAGGTTAATGCAATACTTCTTTAGATTTTGTCAGAATTGCAGCGACAAGGGTCACTTTGGATCAGCCATGGGAAGGAGGACAAAACTAATGGGGCGTATGGCTGATCTGAAAATGATATCTTAAATCAATGTTAAGGTATTATAGACTCATGTGTAGGAATGCCTATATTATTTAGTGCAACGAATTGAAAAGATTGCGAATAATATAAACAATTAACAGTCAAAAAACATAACAAGCACACACATAAACACAACAAAATAATCAAGGAGTTCACCAGACTTTCTAGCTACGCCCCCTAGTCCAGCTTTCAGTGTCGACCTCTATATTATGTATTCAAGAACAGATTTTACAGGTGTGAGCTCAATCAGAGCCATAACACAACAACAGTGTATTACACAGGGATTTCACTTGAAAACCTCAAGTCTAAAGAGTGCACAGACTCTCCCTCTTAGTGCCTTTGATCAACTATTCGTAGTTGTATGTTTCTCTGACTCTCTATCTCCCCTCTGTCTCTGAACTCTGACATTTGTTTCTGTTCTGTTATCGGATGGAATTTTAAGCCTCTCGACCCTCTATGTTCGCCTTCCTTTTTAGTGTGGACACGCTTTGTTAAAAACGCTTAAGGCATAAGAACAGTTTCTTTTAGAAACAGAGGGATCGACGTGCGTGGTGAAACCAACTGTTTGGTATTCCTCCGCACAAATCCCCTGATATAATACATATTTGGGCCTTATTTCATTTTATCGGAAATACAAAGAAATACATGAAAAACCCATTCGAAAACATTTTATCGAAACTCAAAATATATAAAGCCGCACTTATAATCCTCTCGAGTTCGTAAAACAGCTCGCTCATCATCCACCATCCTATCAGTGATTGATAATCCATGGCTGACGATCATTTCGGGCAGCGTATATCCACGGAGATTACCCGCTAGAAAAAGCGGTTTTCTCTCTCCTACGGTGTGCTACGTGTCGGCTAGTGTATGGAATCGGGCGGAGCCTCTCCAATGCTGCTTACCACCTGAAGCCCACTCGAAATACTGCTTACCACAGAACTCAAACCCTTCGTTGTTTTATTTCATAACTCCTTCGGGTCCGCCTGCGTTAAGTCCTCCCTTTGGTTCCATGTGATGCGATATTGGTAGTTGATCTGGACCATTGATCTCGAAAACCTCGAGTCTAAAGAGTGCACAGACTCTCCCTCTTAGTGCCTTTGATCAACTATTCATCGCTGTGTGTTTCTCTGACTCTCTGTCTCCCCTCTGTCTTTGAACTCCGACTTATGTTTTTGTTCTATTATGGGATGGATTTTTAAGCCTCTTAGCCCTGTCTGTTCGCCTTCCTTTTCGGTGTGGACACGTTTTGTTAAAAACAATTAAGGCATAAGAATAGTTTCTTTTAGAAACGGAAGGATCGGCGTGCATGGTGAAACTAACCGTTTGGTCTTCCTCCATACAAATCCCCCGATATAATACATATTTGGGCCTTATTTCATTTTATCGGAAATACAAAGAAATACATGAAAAACCCATTTGAAAACATTTTATTGGAACTCAAAATATATAAAGCCGCATCTATAATCCTCTCGAGTCCGTAAAACAACTCGCTCATCATCCACCATTCGATTAGTGATCGATAATCCACGACTAACGATCATTTCGTGTGGCCTATGTACACAGAGATTACCCGCCCAAAAAAGTAGTTTTTTCTCTCCTACAGCGTGCTACGTGTTGGCCAGTGTATGGAATCGGGCGGAGCCTCTCCAATGCTGCTTACCCCCTGAAGCCTACCCGAAATACCGCTTACCACGTAACTCAAACCCTTCGTTATTTTATTTCATAACTCCTTCGCGTCCGCATGCGTTAAGTCCTCCCTTTGGTTACATGCGATGCAATATTGGTAGTTGATCTGGACCGTTGACCTATGCGCTCGATCAACAGTTCACGTTGTTTCGCTAGATCGTGATCGCAATTCCCATAAGGTTGCCTCCAATACACTCCGTTGGCCTGTTCAGATGTGATATCGTCGATTCAATCCGGTCCGTTGATCTGGACGATTCGACAACTCCGATGCAATGAGACTTCATTCTTTGTTTAACTATGTTTTCCACCATTCCTTCAATGTTTCTCTGCGATAGTGTTTTCTGATAGTATTAAAGACTAAGACTTAGAGGTTTTAGGATCCATTTTGGATCACGCCTTCCCACTGAAAAGCTTTTGGACCACCAAAAGTTGGTTTTAGGCATCGATCAAGTGAGGATACAGCTCCCTCAATTGTTTAACTTCTATCCATCGTGCTTTGTTTGGATTTAAACCTTTGAGCCCTACTCTCAAGTACTCAACATCCCCTCGACGCATAATTCTCACCTTCCTGTCCAGAAGTGTGTCTTCCCGCAACTCATTGA
>APFE030401364.1:50716-97589 GCA_000404065.3 Pinus taeda | reverse complement strand
GTGGCTAGGGTGATCAGTTCTCTTTCAAGAACGAGCAGTGAGATCATCTAAGTACGCTTCGATGACATGCTTGATGTCATGGAAAGCATATGACATGGCCCGCTGAAAGGTAGCTCCAACATTTTTAAGACCAAAAGGCATCTTTCGATATGTAAAGGTACCCCAGGGACACATAAATGTTGTCTTATGCTGGTCTTCAGGACGGATAGAAATTTGATTATAACCAGAGAATCCATCCATGAAGGAAAAAATCTCATTACCCGCACACTCGTTGATAATCTGATCGATAAATGGTGTGGGGTAATTATCTTTGGGACAAGCCTTGTTTAGGTCCCTAAAATCGACGCATACTCAGATTTTTCCTTTCTTTTTATCTACCGGGACTGGATTAGAAACCCAATCCGTAAGAGGAACAGGGTATATGAAACCCGCCTTTAGCAGCTTCTCCACTTCCGCTTTGATAGCTGCCGCTTTCCTAGGGTTGACCGGCCGAAGCCTTTGACGGACTGGTTTGGCGTTTCCGTACGTCTTGATCTCATGTTGAACTATAGATGGGTCAATGCCAGGCATTTCCTCATAAGACCAAGCAAATACATCCCGAAATTCTTTAAACAGGTCGGTGTAAATTTGAACTTCTTCAGGGGAACACTCAATTCCGATGAAGAGATTCTCTATCGTGTTAGGGTCCCTAGAGATGTTTATAGGTGTTGTTTTTGAAATCACCGACATATTACCTTCGACACAAACGTGTGTTGGAGCCAAAGGGTTTGACACCGTACAAACATCACTAGAACAGAGCTCGGAGAATATAGATTCTACCTCCTGCAATGGAGGAAGAAAGTATCAACGATGGTGTAAATCTTCCCAAGGTCGATCTATACCCATCATTGCTTCGAGGATTGCTTCTTCCGAAGGTAAAACTAAATCTAAGCAGTCCAAAGCAGAGGTGGAATCAAGGCTCCAAGCGGGGGCCACATCGCCGTCTAACTCCTCTTCGGAAAAAGGAGTAGAATGGTCATCTGCAGAATTGACGATAGACTGATATCTAAGCTCAACTGCAGATATAGGAAATGCCATTCCATTACCTTGTCCTTCAAATAATGTGGTCGTAGGTGAAGGCAAGGTCCAAGGGTCTGAAAAATAACGAGTCCCGAAAGAACTCTTCTCGAGAAAACTCCTTAGATGACGAAATGGTATTGATTTTAGCGATAGGAGAGGGAAACTCAAAAGTACCCATCAATGAGGAATACACCCCTACTCCTAGATTCTCAGTAGGCGGACGAGGGTTATCCACTAAAGGAATAGTAGAGTCGGAGCTTGCTTGAGGATCAATTGGACAATAATCCAATTGATCAACCTTTACGATTTTCCCCTCGTGAGGAAAGCAAATGACACGAAATAGAGTCGAAACAATGATGTCCATTTCGTATACCCAGTTCCTTCCTAGGAGGAGATTATAGTCTAGGTTAGCATCTACAACTTCTACTTCAATATTAACGACCTTCCCCCCAACACATATGGGAAAGGTGGGGATAATCCCATGCGGCTTATGAGAATGGCCATCGAATGTAGTCAAGATGGTAGGTGAAGGAACGGCTGAAGGCGATCCAATAGCCTTCCAACATGACATCAACATGACGCAAGTGGAAGCCCCTTCATCAATAACGGTTCGAAAAATGTTAATTTTCCGGTATGTAGACTTTATTTGAAAATCTATATGATGAGGGAGTCGCTTTTTTAAATTTAACATGTCGAAAGTGAGCACTAAAGAATTAGTTGGATCGACGGCCCCAATCGCGGAAAGTAAAGCACTTCTCTGAGCCGGACACTACTAGAGAACCTCTAAAGCGGACATGGAGCACTGACTCTGGGCTAGATTGTCCACAATGGAGTAATTTTGGGTGGCCCTAGCATTAGGATTAATAGTCACGCGTTTAGCGGAACCTTTCGGTATCCGAAGTATAGTTTCAATAGGGGGTCTCTCGATATGAAGGTCAATACTTCCAGGAACAGTCTTGTCCTTGGAAGTTTCGGCTTCACCATAATCATGTGACCAAGTAGCCACATGGACGCTAGAACCCATCATGAAAACATTCGATGATTTTTCCCCTTCCTGGTTTCCCCCTACAGAGGTTCCAGGGTTTGAACTCGTGCCAGAAAGAAGTTGCTGCCCTTGAGGAAAAGGGTTGGTTAACACAGCTTGGGAACTAGAAGTCCCTTGCTGCCCTAACAAGTGCTGAGCGTCTTCAATCTTGGGGCAAGGATGAGTTAAATGGTCTCCATTGCACAACTTGCATGGAAACTTGACTTTCTTTTTCGACTCATTTCTACCACCACCAACATTGTTTCCGGATTTATTTGCATCAGGCTTCCCATCCTGGTTCTTTTTCTTACCTCTTCCTTTCTTTTTCCCATTGGAATTTTGATTTCCTTTGGGGTTATCAGATTGGAAGACATTAATCGAAGAAGTTTGGGAAGCCGAAGGGTTAGACGATGTGACTTGGTTATTAGAAGCAGTTTGTAAAGGCAACTGTTGCAATTGATTCAACAAGTTCATCGTATTTGTGTCTACCGACCCAACAATACCATCTGCGTGGGGACCTGGCTTCGGCTTAGCTACGTCAACCTTAGACCCAGGAGCTTCTGGAAAGTACTTTTGTAGGATCCTAGACTGAGAGTAGATCAATTCTAATTGTTGGGCCCTAAAAATGGCTTGCTCCTCAGAATAGACCCCAGACATGGAGACATATTTGGAGATCTCAGGTATCAAAGACTTCAAAAACCACTCAAGATGGTAATCTAGAGGGATATCATCTTTAATGAGCCTCTTTTTCCGTCTCCATTCCTGAATATGATCAGAAATGTGAGTTGCCCTATCTTGGCGAAAAGTGGCCAGTAGTTCGGTTCTGGCATCATACAGGATAGGCAATTGAAAATGGTTCAAGAAAATATTGGCTAAGTCGGCGAACGATGTAAAGCTGCCCCCAGGCAACTCTATATACCATTTGGCCGTGTTACCAGTCAAGGTACGTTGAAATAATCTCAACCTAACCGAGTTGTCGATCAGGGAGTTCGATGAGCACCACAAGTGCAACGTGGTTACATGGTCGCTCGAGTCCTCACCACTTTTCCCTTCGAATTTTGGAATGTCTGAATGGAGTTTAGTTGGGACCGGAGGCTAGGCCGAATTGTACTTGATTGGGTCGTTAGTTAACTTAGTGAGATCTGGCAAGTTCAACGTTGACAGAAACGAAAGTCTAGGAGGAGCTTGGGGATTCCACCCTGACTGGGCGGAACTCTCAAAGCTTTGAAAAGATTGGCCTAGATTTTGGAAGGCACCAGGCTGCCCGAAGTAACCAGTAGAACCCGCTCAACCAAAAGGCAAGCCTTGTGATCTAGCAAAACTCGGAATTTGACCAACTCCGGTCGTATATCCACCATATCCAGCAAAGCTTCCTCCTAAAGGATTATAAGGAGTTGATAACCCCTGATATGGTTTCCAAGCCGAAGCTAGGGGAGGAACACTTTGGAATGAACTAACCGTGGTATACGTCCTATTCCAATATTGGCTGAAAAATGGATTCCCAGTTCTAGCACTACTAAGCCCAGGGTTATTCCAACCTTGGGAAGGACTGCTGCTTTGTCCTATAGAAGAAAAAGGCATGGATCCTATCATTGGGTTGGAATGTGGTATATGACCACTTCCGAATGGAAAACCTTGGAACGAAGCCGATCCATTCATCATAGACGTGGCGGCCCCGAACGGAGCTAAAGGAATGCCCTGTGAATGGGCGCCAAATGGGAAGAATCCAGAACCAAAAGCATTGGTTTGGGAATTTCCACTCATGGATGGAATGGAGGTAGACCCAACAAAAGACGTGCTAGCAAAAGATCTGAATAAAGAGACGGAAGGGATGGAAATAGTTCCTCCCCCTTGTACATATATGGGAGTCTGTACAGTCGTAGCACTTGTAGAAGCCATGCTTCCAGTAGTGGTCATCGAAGGTAAGCGCGTAGTGTAACCTGGACTTGACGGTCTGTGCACCGGAGTCCCAACGTATTGTAATACGTGTGGATGACTAGACGGTAGTGGAGAATTCGGAGCCGCTAACGACTCTGAAAGTTATTCTACCTCTATACTTTCCTCCGCTTGTAAGCGAACTCGAGAAAGAACTGGAGTGTTCCTCTCTTGTTCCGCAGAAATACCAGGCCTTGCTTGAATACTAATGCCCCCGAGAGGAGGATCAATCCCCGATGTGTCAATTGTCGTGGGATGAAACCCACCGGTATTGTTACCTCTGTGCCTTCTCGGAGAAGGCTCTAAACTCGGTGGTGAAAGACCATGAAGTCTTCGAGACCATCTAGGAGATCGGTCAGCCACTTTGAACTTTCTGATTAAGATCTAACTAAAGACTCAAAAAATTGAAAGATAGGCCAACTAGGAGCACAGAGCACACACTATAAAGTCCCTAAAGATAGAGCCAGTCAAACAAATTCCAAGTATTTCCGCTCCGGGTAATTAGGACCGGACACCAAAATACGAGAAAGTGGAATAAGGGGCCTTCCGAAGATAGTCTGGTATGGTGAGGGCCCAGGCCTATCAGCGAAGGTAACAGAGGAATTTACGCTGACCTCCTAACAACAGCCTGCACCGGTGCAAGCCCCCAAGCTTCGCAAGGGTGCCCTCCAGTAGTATCGTCAAGAGTGATACAACGTCGACCTCAGGTGCCAAGGGATTCCCCTCCGCAGCCACCTATGTAGTTCCCTAGGAGTAGAAACTATGGATACCAACTCGTCGCAGAAGCCAGGCAGAACAGTCGTGAGGTAAGTTCAGACAAGTAGGAGAGGGGGTATCTCTCTTCCCTGTCTTCATAGACCCTCGTGCTTAACTCCCAGATCCAGAGCTTTCCTGGTCTTCCTAACGCTATTGGATTTTCTCTTGTTATTCAGACTCCTATGTTTGACGTTTAAACGGCCTTGGAGAGTTAACTCTCCACTCGCCTAATCCAAGGCCCTAAAATCCTAAAACTTGTTGGTGTATTTAACTTAAAAGAAAAAGTTCTAGTGAATTTTAGTTAGCGCTTGATTTTAGAATGGGTTTTTCTTTAAGTCAGAGGATGATGGAAGTGAAACTAGTGGTGTTTTTTCGACGCAAAAGAAATTAATAAAACCTGACTATATGCATGTGCACTTGTCTTTGTTTTTCGATGAAGAGTAATTTCTACAGGGTTCGAAAGGAAACTTCTAATGAAACAAACTTTTCTTTTCATTTTCGTTAATTCATACTTCACACTCGAAAAGTTAACAAAACTATGTATGCCTAAAGAGATGCAAATCTATCCTAATGTAACAACTATATGCTTGATGCAAGATTGAAAACAACTCTAAAGAAACGAAAGTTGCTTTGCTTATCAAATTTTCTTTTGCCACTTACAATGTCTAGATGGAATATGAAATGCTACCATTCATTTCGTCTAAACACTAAAAACAAAACTCAAGACAAACATAAAACACTTTCATTCACCAAAAGAAAACCAAATGGAAAGAAAGTTCAAGAAAGCAAAACAAAAATTTTCAAAAAGTTCTCTTCAAAGTAGCAAAAAAAAAAAAAAAAAAAAAAGTCTTTTCAAGAATTCTCCCACCAAAAACTAAAACTTTGCGATTGAAACAACAAGCAACAACCACTTTTGCAAGCTGACACCATAGCATAGATGAAAACTCATCAAAACAAATGTGTTTAAAGATGCTTTTTAAGAATCGAAAGTAGCAATGAAAGATTTGGTAACAAAGACCAAAAAAATATCAAAAAGACAATTTCAAGAAAGTATCAATTGACAACTTTCATGAAACAAAGAAGTAAATAGTCACAAAAAGCGGTTTTGTCAAGCAAACAAAATGTCACCAAAAACCAAATTCAACACAAAGATTGATAACAATATTTCTGCTCTGATAAATCAAAGCAGCCAAGATTCCAACAAGAAATCTTGAGTGCTTTTAGCAAAAAAAAACGATGACACTTGCAAACACAAAACAAGACCAATACTCCTTACAATCAGAGAGAAATCGGAGTAAGACGCTTGCTGTAAAACAAACAACTGATACTGACAAGAATGACTGTTTCAAACTGAATCAAACCACCAGACAAACTTCAGAGACACAAAAATTTATAAATATTGAAAGTTGCAAGATATACGTGACTGTACTTAAGTGCATATTGTGTGTATATGCGACTGTGCTTGAGGAAACCTACGTATACGCGGGTTTACTTCAGGAAACAAGCGTACGTACGCCTCTGTAACTAAGGAAAATAGCGTATATGAAAGATTTCAAGAAAAATAAAAAACAAACTGAAGAAACTGGCAAAACTTAGAATTCAAGAACAAACTAGACAGTAACAGCAAACCAACAAGCAACTGAGCCCTGATTGGCTTGACAAACACCTAAACTAGGAACAACAAGAGTGTTCTCCCCAGTGGAGTCGCCAATTCTGTTGAGGGATTTGCTCCCCTAGGGCTTTTGGGTGGAAACCCTAACAGACTGAAAGTTGTCTAAACAGAGAAACACACATACACACAGCCATTATGCTATTAAAAGCACATTCTATAGTAAGAGGGGCTTACCTCAGGTCCTACGTTAGAGAAGTTCCTCAAGGGTCCAAACCCTTCTTCAAGTCCCTTTCGCTCCTTTGTCGTGCAAAACAACCAATTCCAAAGAACACAGTAGTATATGGACAAAGACTTATAAAGAAATCATCTTTATGTTATAAAAGAAGGAAGTTAGTTATGAACTTTAAACAACTATTCACATATGGAATTCAAACATGAACATCATAAACATAAAGAAGAAGCATATCAGGGACCAAGACGTGTTTCTTTATTATAGACAAATAGAATGTACAAAAGGAGTAATATCACCTGAGTAACCTTTCACACGCTCCAAGAAAAGCTTCCTTCCAGATCCGTCCAGCCTCAAGCCTTAGCATATCTCCTTCCAAGACTCACTCCATGATTCCATAACTAATGGATGAACATCAACACACATAAGGAAACAAGGGTTTCCTGTACAAATGGGGGAAGTGCAGAAGGCACAAGGGTCTTCAGACTTGGTCAGGGGAAAATTTTCAGTATAATAACCTTTCTTTCTCTTCTCTCCTCCTTTAGGCCTCCCCTTTGATGTCTTTTTATACCACTCCCAAAGTAGTTTTTTAGTTAGGAGTTGGTTGGGAACAATTGGGCCACGAGCACTAATAGGTGATCAACAGGTAAAACCCACGATCTCCGCCCGAAAATAAGGAGTTTTATATTTTTTTAAAGTGTTTTAATACATATACATGGGTTGGGTATATGCAAACCCACGTATACACACGTTTAACTCAGGGCAATGTCATGTATAAGGGATAAAACATTGTTTTTTAAATTTGAGACCAGGTCTGGAAGGAGGGGTTGCCCTAGGCCATGAGTGCAGCATCACAAACCATAATAGTGAGATTTGGAGCTATAAAAGTTAGCCCTAAACCTTTTAGGTTGCAGGATGCCATCTCCGTCCTACCCAATATTCTTGTGAGATAAATTTTATCTTTTCTAGTTGAGAGCCATCCATGAGAATAGACCCTACATGAGCATTACCACTAAAACTTTTTTGGATGTATTTCTTTCATGCGATTTCGATGAGCAGAGTTTTTTATGCAAACTCTTCCTGCATGATATATTTGTTGAGAATTATAATTTGTCAATGGATGCAAACCTTTCCCCCTACATTGGAGAATTGTAGCTACAGGCTTTTATATCTTTCATGAGAAATAAAATCGATTAGCACCTCACCATAAAATCATCTGTTGTGAATGAATAAAAGGAAACCCTAAAGATAAGACCAGAACCTTGTATGGCTGCTGCTATGAGGCGTGAATTTAGAAAGTTTCTCAGTAAACATGACATGGCAGAACAATTGTCCCTCTATAGGAGAAGGATTGTTTGGTTTTTCCTTAATATTTATGAACAATTGAAAAGTAAATCATTAGTTAGAAGTCTTAAACGATGGGAAGCTTGCAGTGAAGCACTAAAAGTAGGGGATTCCTTTGGGTACCCCAATTTTGTTATAGTTGTTACTCGAGTCCCTGAATATGCACAAATTGTAAAAATGATGGGAGCTTTCTTGATAGGGCTCAAATTCAAGTTTCCTCTTATTTGGCTCCCAGTTTAAAAATACCAACCTTACTTCCACTTGAGTAAGCATGATGAGCATTCATGGACACATCGGCTCATGGCTACCCAGGGGTATAGAGAAGAAGGTGAAGACATTGCTGGTGCCTATGGTTTTATAGAACTACATGAACAACATACCAATGTCATAATAGAAGAGGACCCTGAACATTTTGAAGAATTTGCATGAGGACATGCAGTGGCTTCAGTTGGGGGGAGATGTTGGATGCAATATTTGAGGATATTTCAGGCATCCTTTCCCCATTTTTGGCTATTTGCCCTCATTGAACCTACAATTTCCCCATAATAATGTCACTCCCTCTGATTAAGAAGCAATTTTTTTTTATTTGATGTATTATTATGCTATTTTCTCCGAAGTATTGAATGAAACAATGCTTTCTTTTGGATGACTAACCAGGGTATCTTTGGAAGAGTTATTTTGAATGTTTTTCTTTCAGGTGTTGCCATAACTACTGATAGCCATGGGTGAATAGTTGTTGATGTTACTTGTCATTACACGGTGTTAGTTTTTGTTACTTTCGTTCCACCCTGGGTTTGACATTTCCTGTTGTTACACCACGGACTTATTGTTACACTGTGAATTGTCAATATTGTAGCTGCCATTTTCAAATACAACTTTCAAGGGCCACATGAATTAATTCCATGCAGATAGTTAAGAAGATATGAGCTGTTACAATTGCGTCTAAACAAGAGTGGTGTAACCATAACGAATCTTTATTAAAAGAAATTTGTAACAATTTCTATATTTTTTATTGTTTCTATTAGCTTAATCAACATGAGAATCACAAACCTGGATGTGGGTGATCATAATGCAATTAATGGTGATTAGATTGAAGGTCGGTGGGCGGCTTGGCAACATGGCCACTCACGTCCCCTCCCAGGTCAATTTATGGCATTTTCATGGCGACTTCCAGGCACCATTAATATGGTTCTCAAGTCGAGAAATCTGTAACGAGCATAAGGATATGGCCTCCATAGACCATAACTCATTTTTCCCTCCCATGATCGAATGTTCTTTCGCTTCTCAGGCTGCGAAGCCAAGGTCTCGCACTGTCATTGGCAGACGATGTTGGTTGCTCAGCTGTGTGGATGTGGGAAATGGGTATCATTTCTCCCAAACGTCCCACTGTAAGTTGAATCAAGCTCAGAACCCCTTTTTTTTCCCTCTGAATAGCCATTCCAGTCCCAGTAATTCCTCTACTTCCCCAAGTGTCAGCCCTGAGATTATTTTAGTCATGGCACACATTCGACACCGCATGCACAGCAGAAGAGGGGGAAATCATGGTAGAAGCATTCATCCTCCCGCTATGCTAGCCTTGAATCTACTTCTCCCTCCTCTTCTCCATCCAATACTCACTCCCATGGCACCTTCTCTGGCAGGTACCCAGACAATCGCAGTGGCAGAGGGTAGTCTCAACACCACGGTGACCGCAGAATGAACGCAGTCGTCGATACTGCCAATTTTTCCCTTCCCCCTCATCCCTCTCCTCATACGATTCAATTCCGCTTCCATAGTTCTCTACCCTGGACTGTCATCACCGCCACTGTTACCATAACCTTCACTAAGGAAATTGACCCACAAAAAGCTCAGACAGGAACCAACAATGAGTAGCAGAGGGCCGCTCAATGAAACAGGAATGCCCAAGATCCAGGAAAACAACAAATGGTTGAGAACTCAGCCACCCCGCATGGCAAGGAGCTAGTTGACAGCCAGCATGTCATCAATGGTAGAGCAGGAGACATGAAGGAAATTGGTGACGTCCAGAGCGACACGTCGGGCAAGCATGCAGTAGAGGGCAGCTCTGCTGGCACTCAACCAGGTCGTGGTCTATTGCGCGGCATGTCAACTGAGGAGGAGGAGTGGTATAAGTATGTGTGTCAAACTGTTGAAGAACCTGCTACAGACGATCTCCAAGGGGTCCATCTTGACTAACAATTGGGTTTCCAGGTGTCACCTTACCACTAGCTGGAGGTTTCATATGCTATTGTCTGAGGTTTTTTACTATTATTTGTTTTGAAAACATTCCATCTAGTTTGATTCTCTATCTTTCTATCTAGGTCCCCTGTGCGGGTTTTTTTGATGTTAAAACTTGAAACCCCTGCGTGGGTCTTTTCCTCTGTTCTCATGAACTGGTTTCCCCCTCGATGGGGTAGTCATGTATAGTTTTGTGATACTTTTTGACAAAACTCTATTTAGCACCGTAGAGGTCAGTGCCTCATTGTATTTTTATTTTGTTTCATATCAATAGAATAGTATTACTTAGAAAAAAAACATGAGAATCACAATATTCCCATGACTGATTCATTTCCCTAATTTTGGGGCTTTATAAATACTTTATAAAAGATCTTAGTCTCATGAGAAGGGAACAACGATAGATAACAGAGATAATACTAACATTCGAATCTTGTACTTTTCAACTATTTTTATAGAAGCATATATTTGGTGATGTTACTAGAAATTTTGTTGAATTCTTAAGTAGTTTTCATTTTACTCCTGCACCTTGCTAGGGAGGAAGGGCCCTCCTCCTTAGTAGGGATCGCAGTGTAGATAGGATATTTTTTTTTCATATGTTAGTGTGGATTTCCTATCACTGTTGCACACGTTTCATTGTGGGATATATACACTTCTGCTTTCAGATTTATTGTGTGTTGTTAAATAGGTTAATCAATTCTATGTTATTCAATTGTTGTTACATCTTTAGCGGATAGTGTATGACACACCTATATTTATTGTGAAGTTCTTATGAAGTGTGGATTCTTTCCTTGCCAAGTGTGTTTCATTCCTCCAGTGTGCCTTTTAATTCCTGCAAGCATGTATTTCCATTATGCAAGAGTGCTTTAATTTCTGCAAGTGTGTTCAATGACATCTTTTCTGTTTCACCTAGTTGTTACATGTCTCCGCAAAAATATTGAAGACATATTTGAAATAAAAATACCTACCTAGTTTGATAATTAATGATTTTTCTTTAGTTACTTTAGGAGTGATAAAACCTCACAAACAATAACTAGTAAGAGGAAGCCGATGTATGAAGTGATGGCCCTGGATGCGCAAGGTAGTGCAAGTCAGATTGCGATTCTTTGGAACCCATCAGAGATAATCTTTGACCAATGGATAAGTATGTCCGACATCATATCCGGGAGATTCCAACATATAGGAACGAGAGACTAGGCTATCATCTCTACTGTCTATGGCCCTAACATTCTAAGAGAGAAATTTACCTTCCTCGAGATGATCGAACGACCTAAGAAGCTTTTTCATGAAAAGCTACGGATTTTTGGGGGAATCTTCAATATCATTATGTCATTGGAAGAGTAAAAAGGAGGCAAGAGGAGACAAGATCTAGAGATGGAGACATTTCAAGATCTTAATATGGATCAAGAATTAGTTGACATTCCCACTCATAACGAAATATATACGTGGAACAACAGAAGAGGGGCCCAGAACCAAGTTGCAAGCTGCTTAGACTATTTTCTTGTGTCAGAGGGACTCATATCTAGATATATCTTCTTTGAAGTGGCTATCCTGCCCTGCATGGGATTGGACCAGTGGCCAATTCATTTGTAAATGTATCTGAAGCTAGCGCCAAGAAATTGGTCATTCCGTTTTGAATCTTTTTGACTCCGCAACTCAGATTTTATGGCTAAAGTAGAAAATTGGTGGAAGAATAGTGAATACCATGGTAGGAACTACATGCATACATTTCAGCTTCAGCTAAAAGAGCTCAAGAAGAAAATAAAAAAATGGAATAAGTTGGAGTTTGGTCACAATATTAAAGAGAAACTTAATCTTCAAAATAAAATGCAATCCATCCAATAGAGAATGATCATGGAAGGTCGATCCGACACTTTGGAAATCAAAGAAGGAAGGGTTCTCACGCAGCTTGACGAAAGGAGGAAAGAAGAGGAAATCCTCTGGAAAGAAAAATCCTTGGTCCAGTGGCTACAAGAAGGGGGAAATAATACTAGGTTATTTCATAAGGTCATGATTCAACATCGCCAGCACAACTGGATCTTCTCTCTAAAGGATCCCACCAACAACAGACTGGTTAATCATGAAGAGATGGAAACCCTCTTGGTAAATCATTTTCAGAACCTTCTCTCGGAGCCATACCAAGATAGAAAAGAGGTTATTCAGAGAATCACCAGGCATATCCCATTTTTGGTGAGCAGAGAAAAGAACATGGCCTTGATGCGCAAGGTTACTCTAGAGGAAGTGGAAGACATTTTCAATGATCTAGCTAGGAACAAAGCACTTGGCCCAGATGGATTCATGGAAAAATTATTTCAGGCGAATTGGAACTTCATGGGGCAAGATATTCTCAAAGTCGTAGAGGAGTACCAGAGATCGCAAAAGGTAAATCAAGCCCTCAACTCGTCCTTTATTGATTTAATTCCAAAAATGGCACTTTATGAAGACCCCCAAGGCTTCACGCCTATTTCCCTATGTAATGTCATCTATAAAATTATTTCTACTATGATGGTCAAGAGACTTAAAACCCTTCTTCCAAACTTGATCTCTCCTAAGAAAACTGATTTTTTTCAAGGGAATCAAATCCTTGATGGAATAATAACCACTCAGGAAGCTATTCACTCCTTTAAGAAGATGAAAATGAAAGGAATGATGATAAAACTTGATCTGTCTAAAAGCCTATGCTCATCCCAGTTGGCCCTTTCTTCTTGGAATTTTGAAATCTTTTGGCTTCGACTCTAGAAGGATTTATTGGGTCTCATCGATGATCTCCTCACTAGTGATATCTATTCTCCTCAATGGCTCCCCTTTGAGGTCCTTTAATCCCTCCCGCAAGACTCTCCAGGGAGATCCTCTCTCCCACTTCTTGTTCATCTTGGAAGCGAAGGGGTTAGGGTGTTACATAAAGGCATCTATTCAAACGTGAACTATCAAAGGGATCCGTTTGTGGGGCAATGATCTTCCACTTACTCACCAACAATTTTTTGATGACATCATGTTGTTCTTGAAAGTCTCCCTTCATGAAGCCAAGGCCCTAAAAGGTATTCTTCAGGACTTCATCCAAGCCTCTAGAACCATGATCAACAACGATAAATCTAACATTTTCTTCTTTAATACCCCTTCCCCTACCCAAGCCTTTCTAGCTAGAACCTTAGGGTTCTCCATTGGTTATTTTCCCTCGAAATACCTCGGGATGCCTCTTGTCCTTAACTTCCTCCGAACCTCCTATTGGAAATACCTTCTAGATTGTATCCAAGAAATATTACATTAATGGTCCTTCCAAGTGCTAAACGTAGCAGGACACACGATCATTCTTAAAGTTGTTCCTCATCGATGTTTATTTACCAGTTGTTAGGCCTTACGGCTCCAAAAGCCTCTTGTTCTAACATGGCGGAAAGTTTCAAAATGTTTCTATGGTGAGGCGCTTCAAAAGAAAAAAAATGGGACCTAGTGGCCTAGGATATCATCACCAAACCAAAGCTCTCAAGAGGTCTTGGGCTTAGAGATCCCTTCATCCTCAATCAAGTAATGAGGGTGAAACTGTGGTGGAGATGGATTCAAGAGGGATCTGATCTCTGGAGGACTATATGGATGAGAAAATATCAAATTCCATCTTCTACCGCAGACATCTTAAGGATTCAAAACATCTCAAAAGGGTCATCGATTTGGAAGCTTGTGGTGATGAAAAAAGACCTTATTCGGTCACACACCTTTTTTAGAATCAGGGATGGAAGAAGGGAACTCTTTTGGAAATATTTTTGGTAGCAACGTCCTAAACTATTTAGCCAACAATATCTATCAAATATTTGCATGTTTACTAACACCCAGAACTACATTACCTTTGCGCAGTTTTGGAAGACAGACCAACACACATCATGGCATCAATGGAAGGATATACAGGATTGGTTGGACACCCTTCAATCAATCCACTGGGAAATGTTCAAAAATGATCTAGCCTTGTGAAAGATATCTACCATGGATGGACCAGATATTTTAAGATGGGGGTATACACCTCAGGGGATGTTCTTGATCAAGGAAGCCTATAAGTTAGCTACGGAGAAACATCAGGAATAGGAGAACCCGATCTAGAAGAAAATATGGATGGGTAAGTTTTGGTTGAAAGTTACATATTTCGTGTGGCTGATGTGTTGAAAATGTATCTTAACTTGGGATCAAATTCAAAAAAGGGGTGTTTAAGGCCCTACAAAGTTCCATATGTGTGATGTGAATGCAAAAGACATGGAACACCTCCTTAACTCATGTCCACGAATGGATCATATGTGGAGAAACATAGGGCAACTTTTTGGATGTCTCAACCGAGACACAACCAGCATGAAAATGTCCATTGAAGTATGGAGGCAAGGTATGTTCTCTAGCCTAGTTCTAAATAGGGTGTGAAATCTAGCCCTGGGTTTTCTTCTGTGGATGATTTGGAAAGAGAGAAATGGATGAGTGTTTAAAGATAAAAGAATCCCTCAGGAGGAGATATGGAAAAGAATCATCCAAAATAGAAGGGAAACTATTCTAGTTGAGAGGTAGCACCCTAATGATTGGGAGGTAGCACCGCACGAAGTCCAGATTCTAGCTACTTTGAATGTATATCCTCAAATGTTGGCTTTGGAGTCATGGAAACCCCTAGCCCCACCTTTTACTATGCCATCTAGATTTTCTCCCCCTCATGAGAGCTTCCTCAAGTTGAATTTTGATGGTGCATCTAAAGGGAACCCAAGGGAAGCAACGTTCGGTGGGTTGTTTAGAGACTCACAAAGATAGGGTCTCCATATTTATGCAACAGATTTCAGATATGCCATGAATAATGAACCTAAACTTAACACAATCAAGCATGGTCTTCTCATAGCCTGAAGAGATGGAATTAAAAAATTGGAAATTGAGGGGGACTCCAAAATGGTAATTGAAGTTATAAAGAATCTCAACCATGGAACCCAATGGGATAAGATGAGTAAAAGTTGGAGGACAACACGTCTTGTCCAAGAGATCAGTGAAATATTGACCTACTTTGATTACATCATTCCATCTCATGTCCTCAAATCGGGAAAAAAAGAAACATACTTTTTGGCCAATTGGGGATGGCAACATAAGGGTGAATCTAATGACTCCCAATGGAGGAATATTCAACATCCAAAGGACTTTGAGTCTCTTCAAATCATTCTAGATCATGACCATCATCAGACCTAGAATCTGGAGGCAAAGGGAAACCGAGCCTCCCCTGATCGAGGTGAGAGAAGGCAAGGAAATCAGCTTTGGGATATGGATGATGAGAGTAACATTAGGAGATAAGGTCAAGAGGCAACTGACCATTATTACATGCATGGGAGAATAGTGTGGATTTAAGATGAAGGACATGCGATGTGTGATCAAAATGGTCCCACGAGGGAAGCGGGCACCCTGCCTAGTTCTTTTGGTGGACAACACATCAATTGTTGGGCATTTCTCCATCAGGAAGATTCTATTGGATTGTTCTGTGGTGTTGGTAATCTGCGCTGGTGAGTTCGTGGTGGAGGTGTTTCTTTCTAGAACTATCACTTGCAACCAGAAAGAATGGAAGCAATATTGGGTATGTTTTTTCTCTTACCTCCCCTCAAGGTTTGCAGAATGTGTGTCGTGGTCACGAAAATGTTAGGGTTATGGGATGACCTGGTCTATTTCGGTATGGTAGTCGTCTGTATGGGGTGTCGAGGCATGAATTTATATATATCAAGTACGTTGTTTTTCTCCTTATCTCTATTATGCTCAGCATTATTCTCTCCCTCATGGGCATGTTTCTCTCTATTAGGAGGTGTCAAGGTAGGTCAAGTTCCATGCGGGCTAAAAAAGGTAATAGGATTTTCAAGCAGTGAGTTTCACTACAAATTTGGTTAGGCAAGGGTCTGTTATGGTTGTATGTGTCTCCTAGCATGGTTTGGTCGAGGCCTCAGTATGATGAGGAACTTCTCAATGGTGATAATATTCAAGGTTGTTGTTGCATGCGTAAAGGATGTTTCTATGTCCTTTTGGTTTACTAGGTGTTTCACCAAGTTGATATATGATGGAGCAGTCGACATGAGATGAATTGGACTCTATTTTGGTGGCATAACTCAGAACCTGGCTGTCTTGTGATGCTCTCTTATGATAATATAGTAGGTCTTTGTAATATTAGTGTCTTATGTGATTGTGTGAATATTTCTTGGCTCGAGATGGTGGTGGGGCTTCTCAATTGTCACAGTTGTGCTCAACGTCATAATGTTTGATATAAGATGGTTCAGGGAACAAAAATGATGGGGGATGGAGGCCATGGAAATGGCAACAGGTATAGGAAGACAAGGGAGAACGCATCACCCTTAGTAAGAATGCCCAAAAGGAGCAGTCGATGAACCAATGCTCAAAGACTTCAAGAGGCAATGTAGGCTTGCAATTCGGGCACATCTATGAATGTCAAACATTTGATTAAAACCTAGGAAACTCGTCTTAACCGTCTAGCAGTCGTGGAAGTCAGGGTGGAGGAATGGAATGATCTTGTCCCAGACCCGAGAAACACCCATGGCCATCTCACACAGTACAAGCACATGGTGCATATTTACTACATTATGAAGAGCATGGTGGCCAGAACCATAATGACCCCTCAGGGGGATGCCAGGCAGCCAAATTGATCAGGTGCTTAGTATTTAGCTCAAAAATCAAAGTTCTCATATTGGCTCGAAACTTGAACAAATGTGTCCGTCTTGGAAAAACAATCCTAATGCAACTTGTTTCATCGAAAACCAAGTTCGTATCAGAAACTTATTGTGTTTAGATCACTTTGCTAAACAGGTGAAATTTTCAAAAAACAAAATGCCCAGTCACTGCATAGTCAATAGTCCGTACTTATGACATGGTAGGTGACTAGGCATGACCAATGATTGTTCAATAGCAAATCAGGATCAAACAACTGTCACCATATGTTTGGGTTGTACAGTGGTGATTTGGCACATTCTTATTGGTTTGATTTTAGACCAATGAAAGAATGCCACATGGCAAGCCCAAAGGCTGCCACATGGCACCTCCAAAGGATCTGTTTGGTGGTCTACATGGGAGAAAAATTTATTTGTGGATGTTGAGGTTGAACCCATGACCTACTGCCTGCAAACATTATGCCTTAACCGTCTGCTCTACCCAATGGTTCTTAACCAATGTATTCACTGCATATATTTATGTTGTATTGGTTTGAACGCTGACAGTTAGGGGAGGGCCAGCTTGCAGGCCAGTCCTCCCCCCATGTGAACACAACTCCACAAACCACAACAGTTAATGTTTACCATGACGGTTTTCCAAACCACTACTCCGACGATTCCGCATGTGAACACAAACCATAACGCCTAACGATTAGACGTCTGACAGATCTAGCCAACAGTTAATGTGATGGTTAACAGTTCCGCATGTGAACAAGGCCATAACCCTGATGTTCAAGGTAACCAACTCCTTCAAAACCACAACATTAACCATTCCATGTGAACATTCCACCACTATCGCCGAAGGTCACAGTTTGTGGTTAACGCTAATCTGGTTTTTGTATTAATTAAGCATAGTTTATATATTAATTAACTGCAGTTAAACTAGCGTAATTTTGGCGATGCTCCTAAATTCAGGCCTACACCAAATTTAGCAGGACTAATTGGAGATGTTCCAGATTTAGAGGAGAAAATGTAGGAAAAGACTGACTAAGCTCTAGAGAAGTCAATTTTTGACCAAATTGAACTCAAAAAGAGGTGTTCTTAGCTAATTTGGTCATTCTGAACACAATGGTGCAGGTATCAGGAGGCATAGAGCTTTGAAAACAACATTTTTGCCACATTGAGCTAATACAGAGTCCCAAGCCATGAAAGCTGGACCAAGGAGATGTAGCCTAGGAGGGGTGAACTCCTTCATCGAAACACTATGTTCAGGTGTCTCTATGATGGTTTGTTGCACCGTACATGTTTTCTATTCAATATTTGTTTTTGAAGCTATTTTTCTCATGAATGTCTTTTTCAACTTAAGGAAATTTACTTGATTGTATGCACAAACAGTGAATGAAACCTCAGCACAAGAAGCAATAAGCATGCACATGTTTATAAATCTTTAATTTTTATTAGCACAACAAAACTAATCATACAAAAATAGATCAAGTTGGCACGAAAGCAGTGGTTGAATTTCTTTATTGCTGGAGTTTGTGCAATTAGGGTTTTAATGGCTGAAAAATTGTAATGCTTACAAGGTTAAAGTTGCATAAAGGAGAAGGGAAGCTATTGGTTTCAACTCCTGAGGTCGTTGGGTAGCGGAGGTCCCGTGTAATAGTTTTGGGTCTGATAGCCTAGAAATTACGATAAAAATATTGTAAACCTCCGAAATATGTGGAGCGCGAAATGTAAAAGACCGAGTCAAAGGGTTGTCCACCTAAAAAATAATATAAAATAATAGGAAGTAAGTCAGTTCACGGACCATAGATAGGTATAAATAGAGCACGGCTCTATGAGGGAAAGGCAGTTCTTTTTGGGCATGATCTTGGAGCTAAATTGTAATGGGTTGTTAGGAGCAGTCTGAAAGCATCTGTAAGTCTGAGTCGAGGATTTGGGTAGAGCATAGAGGCTCTGCAACTATGTGCGCAGAAAACCTAGAAGAGTCTGAAGTTGTGTGAGCAGACCCCTACAGCTGAGTGTGCAAGGCAGATCTGGATGTACTGGGGATAAGTGGAATTAAAAGATAAGTTTCTTCTGAGAATTTTATGTGAACTCTAAATTATCACGAAGCTGGCATTTTGTATGATTAATAAGACTGTTTTGATCTATGCATTTATGATTGCTTATTGAGCACTTGTGAATACAGGTTTAATCGTAATACGCGCACTGAATAAATCTGATAAATGTTTGCTTGAAGACCAATCTAAAATAGATCCAATTTGCAATACTTCATCCAATAGATTAGATCTATGGACTATGTGCTAATAGACAGTAAGAGGTATTCGGGATCTACACAAATACAGTGTGGCGCGAAGCTATGAGGCGTGAAACCTCTAAACCACATCTAGACATCCCAAGGGTACGGAAATAGTTCCGTTGCCAGGACCGGGATCTACCTAGGGGGTGTTTGGTGTGAAACGCAGGGACGTTATAGAGAGGACCATTGAAGGATCGAAGGGATCAAGGGTAACTATGGCAAGTGCGATTTAGTTACCGGTATTCAAAGGAGCAGGAGATGAAGACCCAGATCAATTCTGGTTTGTGCTAACATCAGTATGGAACGAGCACTGACATGGTACATAAAATATTCAAGCAAGCACCCAACAGTGGGGACGACGGAAATTCAGACCGAATTGAAGGAGTTTAGCTGGCCGAAGTCAGAAATGCAGTCGATTATAGGGTTCAAATAAATCATGATGATGCCTGGAGAAACCCCGTGTGATTTGGACCAAAGACTGAAGAGTACTATTCGCAAGGCTAACATGACATTGACGGATGCACAACACTGCACTTGGTTTATGGCATCCTTAACACCACATCTAAGGGCGGCTCTATCACAACATAAGATCTCAACCCAGGCCGAGCACTAGAGATAGCAATGAGGTTACATGAAACTCCATTGCAAGACCCAGGATTGGGAGTTCAGCAAATCCAAGTGCATATCCAATATTTGTGTGTTGAAATGAAGAAGCTAAAACAAGAATAGATACCGCGAGTAGAAGTTCGGGAGGAAGTATGATGTATATAGTGTAGAAGCCAGGGACGCGATAAAGATCACTGCCCGATCTTAGTAAATTTTGTGGCAATAGGGGGACCAAAACTATTGCAACCAGAGGCATAGACATGACTGAGCACCACAACCCCACTCTAGTGCGCAATCTGTCAGGTGGGAGGAAAGTACAACACTAATAACTGTCATCTATTACCAAAATACAACCAGACCCCCCAGCAGCTATTCTGCAACTTTTGCAGGTCGGTAGGCCGCGAGGAAAGAGATTGTCATAGCTACCAATTGTTAATGGACCATTCACCTGCCTACCGAATGCAGACTGAGGTGCAAGGTCAGGATCCAGCCACGACGATCGCGCGCGGTGGGTTCCAGGGTCGTGGATGAGGACAGGGTGGAATGGGGCCAGGAAGGGGTCGCAAGTAGCTAATCCGGTACAACTGTGGAGGACCAAGACATTACATGCAGTATTGTACCAACCCAACTAGAATTTCATGCAATTATTATGAGCAGTTTGATCATGAGCTAATAGATTTTCCTACACTGATAGCACAAATTCATGAAAGAAAAGCAGTGCAACCAACAACAACCCAGAATGTGAAGATGATGAGGTCTAAACCCCGTGAGGAAGATCCTAAGGTCAACATGGTGCTGAGGAGTGGCACGGCCACAAGAGCAGATGGACAAAACTCAAGGGGTGATAAGGAGACATATCGGGAAGCTCGGGAGAGCTTCACGCAGGTCTCTACCCCAGGTAATAGGGATCAGCCCGAGTCAGACAAGGATCCCTCACGTCATTTGAAAGTTGGGAAGACATGCATCACGGACTAGAAGGGAAATGCATTTAACAGCACTGATCGATGATTATGAGATGGAGCAGGTCATTTTGGATCTGGGCTTAGATGCCAATGTATTTCCAAAACAGACATGGGAGCGCATGGGTAAGCCTACACTACAATGGTCCCCTATCCAATTACGGATGGAAAATCAACAGAAAGTGCTGCCCATGGGAGGCTGCAAGGGGTTACGGTAGACCTTGACGGCGCAAGTACCCGCACGGACTTTGAAGTTATTGAGCTCATAGATGAAAGTATGCCCTATCCTGCATTGTTAGGAATAGATTGGGCCACCGACATGAACGGAGTTATTAATCTAAAGAATCGGCCAATTGTACTTGAAACAAAGGTGCTCTGCATCTCATTCTGTTAGATCCGAATGAAGGACCGTGCTACATCGAACCGGTGCACGACAAAGAACGCGATGACGATGTAGATTGTAGCTACAAAATGTATACCCAAGAGCGAGGATGGGTCAAGACATCGGTAGATAGAAGAATATCACGGGGTGATGGAGAATCCTGCACTTATGATTCATATGAGGAAGACGAGCAGTGGCATAATAGGTTGAATGAAGTAACCACGCTACACTGCAACATGGTGACAAAATCGTTGTACTGCGTAAGGGCCCAGGATCGCGAATTGTCAAAGTATGATGGGTTGACGATGGTAAATGAATTCCTAACCAAATTTGAAATCATAGTACCAGAGCACCGAGGGTTGGATGTGATGAGATGGGTGTTGCACGCAATGCCTACGCGATGGTGGGGCACACATGAAGGGACATTCGAATATTGGCGTGCCTGCAGGTGCATGATGAAGATCAGATTTGGGAAGCCAGAACTACGCATAGTGGAGAAATATGATGGATGTGATGATCCGTGCATGCACCTGACCAGGTGGATCAAAGCCTACGGAGAGGAACCTTAGCCAAAATGGGTGCACTTATTTTATCATACCCTGGATGTCATTCCTATAAACTGGTATACGGAAGCGGAGCTCCGGAACGACACAGGCGAGTGGGATATCTTGTGCACAGGGTTTTTGTCGACATTCCTATTTGAAGATCAATGGATGGATCCCGTGGACGAGGCGTTACAGCTAGTAAAGGCCACCATATTGAAGACACCGTTAGAGCTAGAGGAAACTGTGCAGCCCGACTGGTCGTGGCAGCTGAGACAGGCCCTCGAATGTTATACTATCCAGGTAGAAGATGATGAGGATGATCCACGAAACATCAATATTCCAGAATCAGAGGGGAGCCAGGAGGTGCGTAGACCTGAAATCGAAGATCCAAACATCATGGTGCCATTGAAAACAAAACAAGTTAATATTGGAACCGAAGAAGAGCCGAAGTATGCAACACTTGGGGACTACTGGGATGATACCAGTGGATAAGGTCATCGAATTTCTTCATGAATACTGATATTTGTTCCCAATGAAGATCACGGAGCTAAAAGGGATCCTAGGAGACTTAGAAATGATGAAGATAACATTAAAGCAAGACGCAAAATCAGTGAAGCAGTGACCCTACCGATTGAATCCAAAATATAAAGCAAAGGTCCACGAAGAATTGGACAAGATGCTAGCAGCAGGGATCATTGAACTAGTCGAGGAGTCCAACTGGGTAAGTCCAATGGTTGTGCAAGAGAAGAAGCAGAAGGGCGAGATTCGCATCTGTGTGGATCTCATGAAGCTCAATGATGCTTGCGTTAACATTCTATTTCCAACACCGTTTACAGATGAGGTGCTGGAATATGTGGGGGGTAGGAAGCCTACTCCTTCACGGGTGGGTTCTCAGGATACCACCAGATCAAGATCGCACCAGAAGACAGGAGCAAGACAACGTTCACTACTGAATGGGGTTGCTTTTAGTACACAGTGATTCCCTTTGGACTGAAGAATGCGTTAGCAATATTTTCACGAATAGTAGTCGTAGCATTCAAAAAATTTATCCACGAGTTCTTATAAGTCTCTCTTGATGACTGGACCGTGTTTGGACTGGTTAATAAGCACTTAGTGAACCTACAGTTGATGTTGGATACTTGCTACCAACACCAGATTGCGCTAAACTTGAAGAAGTGTACTTTCCTTGTCCCACTCGGGAACCTGCTGGGCCATGTGGTCTATAAGCAAGGCCTGATGGTGGATTCGGCAAAGATCACTGTCATACTCAATCTGCAAGTGTCACGAAGTGTCAAGCAATTACGCGCCACACCAGGAAACATGGGCTACTATCGAAAGTTCATCAAAATCTACACTCAGATCACGGCTCCAATGGAACAGTTGCTGAAGAAGGACGTTACGTATTGCTGGAATGAGGAATGTAACAAAATTTTGGAGATGCTTAAGGAAAAGATGGCATTGGCCCCTATCTTGGTCTTTCCAAAATGGGACGTCGAATTTCATGTGCATGTCGACGCATCATGTATCGCATTAGGGGCGGTACTTACTCAACCAGGAGCAGAGGGAACTGACCACCCGATTGCATTCACAAGTCACTCGTTGTCAAAAGCTGAGAAGAATTACTCCACTACTGAGTGTGAAGGATTAGCGATGGTATACGCACTTCAAAAATTCCGCCACTAATTTCTTGGAGGTCACTTTAAGGCGTAAATTATCACTCGGCGTTAAAATACCTAGTGAATAAGCCTGTGTTGGGGGGGTGTATCTGTAGATGGTTACTGTTATTCCAAGAGTATGAAGTTGAGGTTGTCATCAAACCAGGACGTCTAAATGCAGGCCCAGATCACCTGTCCCAAATTAAGACAGGCAAAGAACCCACAAATCTATAAGACGGACTGTCGGATGCTCAGATATATGCAGTGCGCATAGCGGATGGTCACTTTGAAGATATAAACCATTTCTTAACTATAGGATGCGCCATAGGGATACTCCGTTCAGTAGAAGAAGGAATTGGTGATACACACAACAGACTTCACCGTGATTGTAGGACATCACTACAAAATGGGCAATGATGAGATATTGCGTCGATATGTCCCGGAGTTCAAGCGAGGACAGATCCTAGCTGAAGCACATGGGAGAGTTGCTGGCAGACATTATGCGGGTCGTGCCACAGCCCAGAAGATCCTTCACAGAGGATTATGGTGGCCTACTCTGCATCAGGATTCAAAAGCACACTGCCGAGCTTGTGACGTATGTCAATGAATGGGGAAACCATCGCAGAGAGATGAAATGCCACTCCAGCCATAAATGACGCTACAACCCTTCGAGAAGTGGGCAATCGACTTCGTAGGACCTATCGAGCAGTGAGGGAAAACAAGCATGTGCTATATCATCACCATGACAGAGTATTTGACCCGATGGGTCAAAGCACAACCGGTTAAGGATTGCATAGCTGCAACAGCTGTGAATTTTTTTTCAAGAACATACAAACAAGGTTTGGATGTCCCAAAATTCCCATGAGCGACTGAGGAATGAATTTTATGAATGAAACAATTAGTGCACTCACCGAAGAATTCCAAATATATCACCAACAAAGTACGTCGTACCACCCATAAGCGAATGGGATCGTTGAAGAATTCAACAAAATCTTGGAGAGCGCATTGACCAAGGTCTGTAATGTGTGACAAAATGACTGGGACTTATGCATCCCTGCTGTGTTATGGGCATACCAAACCACATGCAAGAAGTTGAAGGGCCAGACACCTTTTCGGTTAGTCTATGGCAAGGAGGGCATTATGCCTATGGAATATATTGTACCTAGTCTGTAGATCGCGGCAATCACAGGTATGGCAGACCACGGGGCTTTTGAGGAAAGACTCGCATAGCTCAAAGAACTGGAGGAGGAACAATTTTTAGCTAGATTCCATCAGCAAGTACAGAAACATCGTGAAAAAGCGTGGCATGATCGCCATATCAAGGTGCGCACTTTCAAGGAGAATGATATAGTCTTGCTATATGACAGTAAATTCGAGAAATTCCCTGGCAAACTCCAAATGCATTGGTTGGGACCCTATGTTGTCAAAGAAGTTACCGATGGTGGTGCGGTTCAGCTTGCCAAACTCAATGGGGACCCCTTCCCAAGCCGAGTGAATGGCAGTCACCTGAAGCTCTATACGGGTGGGTTGGCTGCCTGACTAACTGTTCGAGTGACAGTCTCACTGCTCCAGCCAGTGGAAAGAGAGTGTGGGATGGTAAAGCAGTCTGGGAGAAAGAGGCACGAGTGCCAAGATATGTGTCAATCTGGCTCATCATCAAGATCACAGTCACGTGGTCAGAAGCACGTTGTTGCGTTGCTCCGAGCAGAGGTGATCGTTCATGTCACTATTCATGACAAGATGTTTGCATTATGGCGAAAGAGAGCGAGCGGCGGGAAATTAAGAGGAGGAGTATGAGCCAGACATGGCACGAGCTGCCACAAAATTTCCACAGGGACACTGGAATAGGCGGGAATCAAGGAATTTGAAATTCGAATTGCTTATAAATCACTTAGGGGCATCCACTAGGCGAACTACACTTCCACAAAGCGTATGCTAAGTATTGGTATGGAGCTAGTTAGTATCTCTATACAAGGAATAAGTTCGAGGGTGGTAATATGGCCGATAAAGCAGCAAGACTATCTAAGGAGCATGGTGTTGACAGCCGCGAGCGTTCCGCAACCTTCTGCCTCAATAGTAGGGGATGTACCGAAAAAGGGGAGACATGAAGCAGAATTGGTCCAAATGCCATCGCCCCACCCATGGGCAGGTCGGCGAACCACAACAATTCAGCAAAAGAATGGAAAAATGGAGACCACGGGTGGAAACGAAGTTACTAAGGTGTCTTTGAAAGACCTTAAGGAGTGGGATCTCACGAACAGCAGCAACGGTCTAGCAAAATTGCAACACAAGTTGTAGCAGACAGGGCGAATAGCGGATACGAAGGTTGGAAGTGGCTACAGTGGTACAAGGAGGTCCCCTATGCGGCTCCCCCGCTCGAGCTGAAATCCGATGAGGGGGTGTTCTGTGTTAACTGAGCAGAGCATAATGAGCATCATCAATCGCAAGAAGTGGTAAAAACACTGAAGTAGGAGCCGGACAAAGCGTTGTAGGAGACAACAAAGAAGCAGTAGGACGACGAGCATCACTGAAAGGGAGGTGAACCACGAAGCCATAACAACGTGTCTCACCGTACCAACGAGTGACTCAAGACGAGTCACAATAATTGTGTTGGGGGACTATTGGGTAGTAGAGGTCCCGCGTAACAGTTTTGGGTCTGATAGCCTAGAAATTAGGATAAAAATATTGTAAACCTCTGAAATATGCGGAGCGTAAAATGTAAAATACCGAGTCAAAGGGTTGTCTGCCTGAAAAATAATATAAAATAATAGGAAGTAAGTTGGTCCGCAAACCATAGATAGGTATAAATAGAGCACATCTCTATGAGGGAAAGGCAGTTCTTTTTGGGCATGATCTTGGAGCTAAATTGTAATGGGTTGTTAGGAGCAATCTGAAAGAATCTATAAGTCTTAGTTGAGGGTTTGGGTAGAGGATAGAGGCTCTATAGCTGTGTGTGCAGAGGCCTGGAAGAGTCTGCAGCTATGTGCGTAGACCCCTGCAACTGAGTGTGCAGGGCGGATCTGTATGTACTAGGGATAAGTGGAATTAAAAGATAAGTTTCTTCTGAGAATTTTGTGTGAACCCTGAATTATCGCAAATCTGGAATTTTATATGATTAATCAGACTATTCTGATCTATGCGTTTATGATTGCATATTGAGCACTTCTGAATCTAGGTTTAATTGTAATACATCCACTGAATAAATCTGATAAATGTTTGTTTAAAGACAAATCTAAAATAGATCCAATTTGCAATACTTCATCCAATAGATTAGATCTGTGGACTGCACGCCAATAGACAATAAGAGGTATTCGGGATCTGTGTAAATATAGTGCAGTGCGAAGCTACGGGGCGTGAAACCTCCAAACCACATCTAAACATCCCAAGGGTGTGGAAACCTGGTTCGAACACCCTCCCGTGCTACCTCGGGTGAGACCTTAGTCCGCACTTTGCAGGTTTCCGCACCCTTGAGATGTCTAGATGTGGTTTGGAGATTTCGCGCCCCTTAGCTTCACACTGCACTATATTCGCGTAGCTCCCAAATACCTCTTACTGTCTATTAGCACATAGTCCATAAATCTAATCTATTGGATGAAGTATTGAAAATTGGATCTATCTTAGATTGGTCTTTAAGCAAACATTTATCAGATTTATTCAGTGTGTGTATTATGATTAAACCCAAATTCACAAGTGCTCAATAAGCAATCATAAACGCATAGATCAAAATAGTCTTATTAATCATTCAAAATGCCAAATTTGCGATAATTCAGAGTTCACATAAAATTTTCAGAAGAAACTTATCTTTTAATTCCACTTATCCCCAGTACATCCAGATCTGCCTTGCACACTCAGCTGCAGGGGTCCGCGCACAAAGATGCAGAGCCTCTATCCTCTACCCAAACCCTCAACTTAGACTTACAGATGCTTTCACATTGCTCCTAACAACCCATTACAATTTAGCTCCAAGATCATGCCCAAAAAGAACTGCCTTTCCCTCATAGAGCCGCACTCTATTTATACCTATCTATGGTCCATGGACTGACTTACTTCCTATTATTTTATATTATTTTTTGGGTGGACAACCCTTTGAGTCGGCCTTTTACATTTTGCGCTCCGCATATTTCAGAGGTTTACGATATTTTTATCCTAATTTCTAGGCTATCAGACCCGAAACTGTTACACGGGACCTCCGCTACCCAACAGAGGTAATGCCCAGAAGAAGGAGAGCCACAAGGCCACAATCTCCACCACCCAAAGTTCCAATTCCAACTACACTTGAAACTCCTCAAGTTTTTCCTTCAACTAAGATTAAAGAAGTACAAGCAGATCCAATTTCTGAGCCTGAATCCATAGTCATTATGTCTAGAGAAAGAGAGACTGAAGGTCCCTCTTCAGAAGAGGAAGAATTCAAGAAAGCTTTCTATACCTTGACTAGGATGGTTAAAGTCCTCTATGAAGAGAGGAACACTAGAATGGTTGGAGAGAGTTCTAGACCTCCACATGGAGAAGGAAGCTCAGAGGACAAAAAATATGAGAAGAAGGATTCCAAAGGAAATGGTGGAAAGACACCTCAATCGCCACCATCCTCATCATCTCCCTCATCATCTTTATGATCTCACGTAGCATCATCTTCCACTACCACCATTGAAACTGCCCATACTCATTCCAAAACCCCAAAAGGAAAGACTCCATTACTAAAATTAGACATAAAATTCGAACTTACCATGTACAATGGAGAGGTGAATGCCAAAAATTTGGACAATTGGATTCGACAGTTGGAGGTATACTGTAGGATTTATAACCTTCAAGAAGACGACATAAAGATCTAGTTGGATTCATTGAGGCTAGAAGGAGCTGCACTAGTTTGGTGGGAAGCAAAGACTCAAGAGGAAATGAGAATCTATGGTGAGATATCAATCACTTGGGTTGAATTTGTTTCTACAATTAAAAGACAGTTTTATCCTTTAACCTATATGCAAAAAGCCATTATGAGTTGGCAGAATTTTAGGCATGTTAAAGGCCAAATAGTCCAAGATTATACACAGGAGTTTAGGAAAAGGGCTTTGTTGTTAGGAGTGAATTTGAATTCCCAAGGTACACTGCTGAAATATATTGGGGGTTAACATTCCTATCTGAAATATATTATTCTTATGTTCAATCCAAATAACTTAGATGAGGTATGTGTGCAAGCCACACACCTTGAATCTAGAGGAAAGAACATTCAGGAAGAGGGTAGTAAGAGGAAGCCATTTAAGGGTAAGGAGAAAGAAAAGGGTGGAAAAGGGAAGGGAAAAAAGAATGAAAGTGTGAAGAAAGAAGGGGAGAAAATCACATGCAAACATTGTTCTAAAGAGGGGCATGATGAAGCCCACTACTGGAAATTGCATCCCGAATTAAGGCCTAAGAAACAAAACAATAAGGGAAAAGAAAAGACGACTGCCACCACACAACATGACCTTGGTTTAGATTCTAGTGATAAGACCAAGATTTCAGCCATGGTTACAAAAGGAAAATAAATTGTCGCAAGAACTAGTTTATCACATAGTCAAAACAACACTCCAGATGAAGAGTGAAGAATAGAGTTGTTTCATGTTAGAGTGATTTCAAATAACACAAATATTGATGCATTATTTGATAGTGGGTCACAATCAAACTTGCTTTCGGAAGAATTGGTTAAAAAACTAAACCTTGAAACTGTACCTCACCATAAGCCGTATCCATTGGGTTGGATAGTAAACAATGCAAACTTACAGGTTACAAGGAAGTTCTTATTCAAGTTCGCCATTACTGAAAAGTTCATTAATGAAGTTGAGTTAGATGTAGCTCCACTTGACATCTCAGGAATCATTTTGGGTAGTCCTTATTTGTATGATAGAAAAGCAATATTTTATCGCCATGACAACAAATACATATTTCTCAAGAATGCGGTGGAGTACATAGTGAGAGCCCATCACAAAAATTTGAGCATTTCTTTGGTTAATGCAGGGAAAATGAAGAGCTACTAAATGCAAGTAAAAAATTTGTGCTTCTCATGATCAAGAAAAAGAATGATATTGGTTATGAAAATTGTGATGATAAATTGAAATCTGATTTGTTTGATGTGGTAAGCAAGCATGGCGAGATGTTTCAACAACCAAAGGGTTTACCTCCCAAGAGGGGAATTCAGCATGAAATTTAGTTGCAACAAGATGTTCCACTTCCGAACATTGGCATGTATCGCATGTATATTATGGAGAGCTTGGAAATCAAAAAGAAAATTCAAGAATTGTTGAGAAAAGGTATCATACACTCATCTACTTTTCCATGTGGTTCGCCCATTGTCTTGGTGCCAAAGAAGGATGGAACTTGGCACATGTGTGTGGATTTCTATGCATTGAACAAAGTCATGGTAAAGAATCATTATCCACTCCCAATAATTGATTATTTTCTTGATCAGTTGGGGTATGCAAAGTATTTCACTAAGTTAGGCTTACGAAGTGGTTATCATCGAATTAGGATAGCTGAAGAAGACATTTGAAAATTTGCATTTAAAACTAAACAGGGATTGTTTGAGTGGCTTGTTGGGCCTTTCGGTCTTACAAATGCTCCAACTACTTTCATGAGGGTAATGAATGATTTGTTGAGACCATTTCTAGATGATTTTTCATTGTCTACTTAGATGATATCCTCATATTTAGCAAGTCTATAGATGAACATGTCATGCATGTAAACAAAGTACTTGATGTCTTGAGAAAAGAAGAGTTGTTTTTAAAGATGTCGAAGTGTGAATTTGGCAAGACTTCTTTAGTGTATTTGGGACACATTATTGGAGGAGGTGAGCTAAAGATAGACCCCTCTATGGTTGAGGTCATTCTGAATTGGCCCAAGTCCAATACAGTTATAGAGGTAAGAAGCTTTTTAGGGGCAACACAATATTGGAGAAAGTTTATTGCTAATTTTTCTTCCATTGCAGCTCCATTACATGCATTGACAAGTGTCAAGAAAGTCTTCAACTGGGGAGATGTACAACAGAAATAATTTGATGATTTGAAGAAAAAGATAAGTTCAGCACTGGTATTAGCATTTCCAAATCTTAGACATCCATTCAAGATTCAAACTAATGAAAGCAATTATTCCATGGGAGCAGTTCTATTACAGCATGGTAAGCTCATCTCATTTCATTTTGAAACCTTTAATGGAGTGTAACTAACTATCCCACATATGACAAAGAACTTTATGCATTGGTACAAAATGTTAAGAAATGGAAGCACTTTCCACATTAGCAGTACTGACTAAGTTCTAGAGAAGTCAATTTTCGACCAAATTGAGCTCAGAAAGAGTTCTTGTTGGCTAATTTGGACATTCTGAACAAATTGGAGTAGGTATCATGAGCCATAGAGATTTGTAAACATCATTTTTGCCACATTGATCTAATACAGAGGCCCAAGCCATGGAAACTGGACCAAGGAGATGTAGCCCAGGAGGGGTGAACTACTTCATCAAAACATTGTGTTAATGTGTCTCTTTGATGGTTTGTTGCACTGTACATGTTTTCTATTTAGTATTTGTTTTTGAAGCTATTTTTCTCATGAATGTATTTTTAAACTTAAGGAAATTTACTTGATTGTATGCACAAACGGCTAATGAAACCTCAACACAAGAAGCAATAAGCATGCACATGTTTATAAATCTGTAATTGGTATTAGCACAAAAAAACTAATCATACAAAAACAGATCACAGACCTGGACCTGCAGGAAATTCAAAGAGAGCTACAGTTGATCCAAGTTCAAATTTAGCATTAGAACAAGCGCCTAGGCCACATTGAGGAGCACACTTAGTGCCTCCCCAAGATAGAGCTATAAAGCTCGAGTACATGAGACCCAACTCCAGTGGAGTCTTCTAATTAGTTGATGTTTTCAGGTTTAGTTGTGGTGGAAATTTGCTAGTTTTTAATAGTTATCTATGTCAACTACTATATAATTATGTAGATATATTAGTATAAATTGTTGGTCAGTCTTACAGACATATAGAGCCTTGATGGACAAACACAAAAATTTCAGATTTGGGAAGGCATATAATGTGTTTTGGTGGCCAACAGATCTAGTTTCCCATAGGGCAGGTTGAGGGCATTGAACGTTTTTCACATTTTTTTAACCTACTTTTACTTTAATGAATGAAAGACTTACCCAACTTACAAAAAAAAATCACATTTAAGTTAATGCATTTGAAAAATCCATTAATAAATTTGTCAATAAAGTTGTCATATTTAATGACCTTTGATATATATACAATGATAGCTTCCTTCACTATAACTTTCTAAGATTATAAAATATTATTATATATTAATATTTTTTTGAAATAAAATGTGATTAGTGATAGTCTTAATAGTGAGGAGTTAGTTCCTATGAAATTACCAGTTCAAACCTTTTGAGTCAGTATATTATATATGGGAGTTAGTTCTCATAAAATTAAACACTATGGGTTAGCCTTCAAAATATATATATGAAATAGAAAGTTGAAATATTTCACTTATTTATTGAAGTTACTTTTAATATAACTAATATATATGGTTCAATAATTGCTAATATAGAAGTGTTAAATTAGTTAATTTTATAGAGATAAATTCGTGTCTCCTAGTTGTCCAAGGTGGCTCCGGTATAGTGACTCATCTTGCGAATCAAAGTGAGGAGTAGGTTCTGACTCCTTTCTCCTCAGTTGTTGATTGGGCCAACTGGGTGGGTGAGGGGTACAGCCTACCTATTATGGTGGGTAAGGCTAATCAAGGCCATCCTCTCCTTAACAAGTCGGCCCTGCCAGAACCCTTGCCGGTGCAGACAAGCAATCAATTTCCTTACCTTACCATTGGTTTCGGTAGTTGCCTACAAATTTGCTTGAAACTACCGAATGCATAATTACATATATAATAGATGCATTTTCTGGGTTCATTACATATATAATGAATGACTGGAAGAAACTGATCAATTATCAGTCAGGACCTTGATTTCTTCCTCTCTTAGAATAGAAGTGTTGATCTTCGAAAATGCTCCTATTATATATGTAATTACACTCTCACAAATTATCCATCATTGATCAGCTTGCTTGTTGTGATTACCTCGAAAACGAAGAGTTGGAACTTACTTATGGTAAGGTGAATCCTTCAACAATGAATTAAGAATAAGAGATATAGGCAGCCAAGGCTTAAGTTACCTTCTGAAAGAATCAACACCAAAGTTCAATACATGAAGGAACTAATCTGTTTTAGTTACTTATTTGAGAGGGGCCACCCAATAAGTCAAATGAAGGATAATGCAGCCATTGGAAAATTGATTGGAATCTGGCCCATTGAAAAATCCCTTCCTATTATGGATTGCTAGAATATATGCTGCATACCCATAGATATACCATTGGTTGGCCCTAATCCAACGAGAACATGAGACATTGGAAATGCATGCAATAGAGAAAATGATTCAACTCGATTGTTCAACCCGACGGGCGTCTGCTCGATCTGCCCAGCTCATGTTGTGAATAAGGGAATAAGACACAACCATCAAGGTAGGTTGGGGGATATATAGCCAATGGGGGGTGACAGCAGGGATTCGGAAAGTGATCTGGCTTCTTATCGACTCACTTTTGATCGATCAACATAATTGGGACTAGATCAATGCAGTAGTAACTAGCTTCACAGTAGCTAGCTCCATGACAAAAGGGTTGGGCAACAAATGAGATACGGAGTTGATGCTTTATCTTCTTGCCCAATTCGTCATGGTGTCGCCCATGGTGTTTCTCCAACGACTCCTTATTTTCCAGCGACATTCGTCCCTACAAATTGATTCCTTTTCATAATTCTATCTCCAGAATACACAAATTGGAGTTTCATTAACTCCTATCGCAAAATTTCTTGAATTCCCCTACTCCTCCTCATTGGTATTAATGCTCACAGATAGAATAGGTTAGCTCCTAGGAAGAACAGGTCAGATGTCATTCCCAAAGAGTTAGGCACAGACGGGCCACCTAGAACATTCTAATACAAGTACAACATGTTCACATAGACATATAGAAAAACGAATTTTGAGCTTTTCACACTATATCACATGGTCCCAATAGAAATAAGCAAGGATGAACTTATAATCCATCTATCACATTAGTCAACATGCCTGAACTAAAGCAGAAGGAATAGACTTATTTCAATCTATCATGGATTGGTCTTGATTCCAAGCAAATGGAAAACTCTCCCTTGTAATCTGGCCAAAATGAAGAGCAAGGGTGTATAATTCTTTTACTTTCTCTCACATAGGTAGTAATACCCCCATAGGTTTAGTTAATCCTTTTACTAGGGATGCAGTTTTGAAGCATTCATAATTAGTTCGAACGCCCGAAACAGAAGAATTAGAGTGATAAACTGGAAGGGGGGAATAAATCTCCATTTGTTGAGCATGCATAGTTGAATAGCTATAACTATACATAGACACTCCATTCATTCCGAACCAAGGAATAAGGAAGGAGAAATTTTCCAATACAATCCAAATGGGTGGCCGGGCTTTAGAGGTTAGATCCCAGCTTGAGTTCAAGTGGATAAATATCCATGAGTGAATAGCATTGCCGGACTTTCTTGTTTCCTGGTTTCCTTAACAACGAATGTTTTGAGATTTTATGATGAGGGTACCTAGGCCACTTGAGATGAGACCTAATTCTATGGTTTTGTCCTTTCAAAATTCCCTCGATATTGCGCAACAAGTATAACATTGAATTATGCGGTTCCTAATAGCGCATTTAACGATGGCTTGCTGTTTTCTTCAATAGCTTTAGAACTTGAGTATATAGGTTTGCTGGACCAGAGAATGGTTTTCACATCTGGAAGAGATCAGAAGGAATTCCATTTTTTTAGCTTGGAGAGGGAATGACTAATCTAGCTATAAGAAGGGTTTGAACCTAGGACCAACCTTATATCAACCCGATCCTAGCCTCATAACATAACTCGGATCTTGCTTTAGAATTCGAGTTGTGAGGCAAGAAAGGTCACGTGTTTTTCACCACTCGAATACTTGGAGAGGGGAATATGGTGCAGTGAGGGAATGGATCAATCAAAATGACTTAGTTACTTCTGTTTTCATTTACTAGCAGAAGCAGCTTTGGCTTTTTTTTCTCTCGCCTGCCTTCCAATTTCAATTTGTATGAAATCAAAATTAGTACAAACATTGCTTGCGGGGGAAAAGGAAGATAAAGAAATTAGGTGGTTAGTCGCAATGAGGGGGGGAAATAGTGAATATCAATGAGGAAGCGTTACATACGATGATTCACCCATATTGAGATCATACACAAAATATCCTTAAGCCAGAGGGGATAGAAGCTAGCACATAGTCAGGTAGTGCCATTCCCTAAAATCCTTCCTCCATCCATTCCAAGTTCCCACTATATCCGAAAGAGGAAAAGGACCCTTTCAATACATACCCGACAGAGAGGCCATACACCTGCATGATATAATACGGTAAGGTACGGTATGGGGCCAACACTGTGAGGCACACTGCCTACTAAACAATACAACTTGCAGCTGCTTTTCGAATGTCTCTTGCTCGATCTTGCCCTGGAAATAATGAGAAAGAAATAATAGCCATTAGTTGCTCGCTTTCTCTTTTCCCCATCTTCCTAGGGACCGGGCTTACCCAGAAGTTCCTATCTTATTGAATGAATGATATGATGAGGCGTTACATACGATGATTCCACATTTGAGGTTCATACTCTTTCCATACATAGCCAATCATTGCTATTCATTACAAAACAGTAATCATAGCTGCCATACACATTTCCAATCATCGCCAGCCATAAGGTCATAGCCTATAGTCTTTCATAGCTAGTAGTCATTCCCATAAGTAAGGTTATTGCCAAAAGGTCAGCTGATTGCTGGTCATATTGCCAGTCATTGTGAGCCGGTCATTGCAAGAAGGTCATAGTAAGCTAGTCATAGTAAGTCAGTCATAGCTGTTGGGCTCATGGGATGGGATACTCAGCCTGGATACTTGGGTGGAGGCAGCCATAGCCTAGAGCAACCATACATAGATCTCGACACTTGACCCTCTACCTCGACAAAAACATAGCCCTCAAAATCTATCTCGAATTCCACCTCGAACTCGATCTCGGCCCCCCATCCTACATATAAATTGAGCCTCAACCCTACAGAGAACTCGACCTCGAACTCAATTACCCTACAGAACTGGAGTTAGTACCAACTTGATTTGATGGATGATCATTACTTATGATGCACCTGAGGATCATCACCACATGGTCTCATTCATGCTAGGAAGGAATGCCAGTTAGGGAGGAGGGTTGTGGATGTTTCCCGGATAGTGATTGATTTATAACATCTTGAGAGATGGGCGGTCCCATAGACAATAGAAAACATCTACCGAGATGGTGGTCCCACGGCCCTATTTTTAGTCAGGCAAATGAAGACTAGCTAGGAGTGACCCCTATGAAGAAGTAAGGCCTCTGAGTTTGGCTCATTATCTCTCCCGGTGGTCGAGTGTGCTTCACTCCGTCTCCTGTTCACAGTTCGAGCCTGCTTACACATCCTTGGCGGAGTTTAACTATTTTCTCTCCTTATTCTTACCCATGTTTAGGAGGCAGAGTTTTGATGTTAATCATATAAATTATTCATGGCATAAATGACATAGAGAAATATATGCTTTGGCGGAGGTAGGGGAATAAGGAATGTTCGATCGAACGGCCATCACTACTACTCCTGGCACCATCAGCTAGGTCATCAACAGTGATCCACCCACCTGACTAACGACTGAAGCGGGAATGGATCCTATGGAATCACTTGACTGCCCCACTATTTGATAAGAGGGCTAGGGACATTGAATCAGTTTCCATGAGTGGGGAATAAAGGTTTCAGCATACATATCCGAAGATAAGTGAAAAAGAGATTCCAATAGCTAGGGAATGACCGACATAGGAGGGATAGGTAATGAACGACTCACCACCCAAAGAGAAGATGGTTAGCAGTATCAACAACAACTAATGGAGAGGGTGGGGAATTCGGAAAAATTCTTTGGCGAATAAGATTATGCCCCAGGTATTGATTCCAGGTCAAGACCAAAAAAGTGACGAAGCTGCTCTTCCCCCTCGTAGAATAAATCATTGTCTGGTGAAGTCTTCCCCTCCCCCCTCTGCCATCAATTTAGATAGTTCCTTCCTCTTGGATAGGATTGTAAGCCTACAGAAGCGTGCACTGGTCAGCCGATGGTATTTTCCTTCAATGGAGGATGACTAGATGCGTCATTGGATTGGCTCTAAATGGAATTCTCTCTTGGGTTATATTTCGGCCATTGTCGGGCTTATGAATAACTGGTATAGCTTCCACTTTCTTAGTGACCATGATCATGATGTTATATACGCTCTTCCTTGGGTCTGTGATAAAAGCTTCCTTGCCCTGCACAAGTGGTATATCAGTTTCAATCCCCTCCACTGTACCCCTCAAAACAATTACATTTGGATGAAGCTCCCAGGCCTTTCTATTGAACTGTGGACAAGGGAGTCTTTTGCTGATATTGGAAATGCTATTGGAAAATTTATGTATGTCGACCACAAATGTCTTGGGGCTAAAGATAAAAGGGTTCCTTGGGTTCTGATTGAAAAGGAATATAGAGGTGGTTTTCCGGAGTATATTGATCTAACATGGGGAAAGTTTAGTATTCAGTAGTGTTTAGACTTCTGGCGAGTGCCCTTCAGATGCTCCTATTGTCATAAAACAGGACACTTGAAATTGGTCTGTCCTCGTTGACCTGGTTCAAGACAAAAGGGGTGGGACTTCCATAAGAAATCTTCTTTTTTTGATCAGGGGATGGGGGGTGTTGATATTAGCAGGAGCATTGTTTTAGGCAGGGCCACTAACCTAGGAAAAGTTCATCTCTCGCCCTCACGGGGTTTCTCTCTGGATAAAAAATCAAGTTTATCTTTGAAGAGGTCTCACTCATTTATGCATGTTCGACCGGATCTCTGTTTGCAAAAGGAAAATCATCCCTCATGTAGCTCTCCTGGAAAGTCGAGGACCCAGCAAGCTTTGTCTATTTCCCCTTCTGAAAGACAGATGTCTCTCTCTGTTAATCCTATCCCCCCTGAACCTTGCCCGGACTTGGCCATTCCTTCCCCTCTCCCTATGACCCATCCTTTTTCGAGTCATCCTCCCGCCTCCCACATTACTTATATATCATCTTCTCCTCATTCACCAATCAACCCCACTCCTGTGCCATAGAGGATTAATTCCCTTCCTCCCCTCTTGCCTTCCTCCGCATTTAAAGCCATTCCGAACTTAAAAGGGAAGGCTCCTTGTACTGCTGATACTCCTCTAAACTCCCCTGATTCCTCCCCGGTAAACTCATTTGATTGTGATCTTGAAGTACTGCTAAAATGTAATCCCTCAACCTCCGCCCTCTAACTATATTCAAACCTCAGAATTCTCCTCCCCCTTCTATCAGCCCATCCTCTGCGGAAAATATTACAGTCAAAAGGAAACACAATAGGGGGAGTAGACATTTCTGAGGGAGGATTGGTTGGTTGGATTTGAACCTTTGGAATCTATCTCTAGTCGACATTCCTATCATTGATCTGGCTGAAAATGGGCCACTTAGAGCAAGAAAGCCTGGGGAATCGTCTAAATGATCAACATTCTTTCTATGAACATTAGGGGTCTTGGAGCGGACCTTAAATTATTAGCTCTAAAAGAAATATTCAGAACCTCCAAATCTAAAATCATTCTCATTCAAGAGACAATGCACGGGTGTCAGGACTCCATTGCATACTTTAGATGCATGCTTCCCACTTGGCATATGGAAACGATGAATGCTTCTGGTCTTTCGGGCGAGCTTGCGGTTTTGTGGGATTCGGCATGGATCTCAGCTATGGCTTTCAAATGTTTCGTAGGTTTTCTACTTCTAGTCTATATAAGAGGTTCCACTGGGCCATTCCACAGTTTAAATATCTATGCCCCATATAAAGAACGTTTCCCTTTCTGGGAACGATTTCTGTCTTCTGAATTCCTGGACATTGAATCTCTTTTTATTGGAGGGGATCTCAATTTCACTTTGTTTAATGATGAGATTTGGGGTAGGGGAAGGAAAAATGACCAGGTGGGTAGTATGATCCATGATGCTATCCTTCAGCGAAATTTTGTTGATGTTTATCCTATGAGATTGGGCCCAACATGGGATAACGAGAGATCAAATGAAGCATATTTAGCAAAGAGACTTGATCGTTTCCTCATTCATGACAAATTGATCAACCGCTTGGGGATCCCCATTGTCAAGATTATTTTGAGTTTCATATCTGATCAAAGACCTATCTCCATTCAATGGAATCTGGTAGGTCTTAAGAAAGGTTATCCTTTCAAATTTAATAGAGTCTGGCTGGAAGATGAGAAGTTCAATAATCTCATTCGAGACCAATGGAAAACTTTTTCCTCTAATGATTCCCCTGGGCATTTCAAATATTTTTTGGATCGCTTATCTGACCTTAGAACATGTGTAAAAAATTGGCAAAGGGATAAGGTTATCTCTAATAGACAAGCTCTTAAGATAATTAATGAAGATCTGGAAAGATTATCTGTTGATCTTATTTCAAATAATGTGTCTCTGGAATCGAGAGCCCATATAAGAAATCTAGAAAAGGAAAAGAAAATACTTCTTGCTATTGAAGAGACATCTTGGAGACTAAAAAGCAGAGCCACATGGCTTAAAGAAGGAGATCGAAATACTAAATTTTTCCATCGGTATGCAAATGGTAGGCAAAATCTAACTCTATATGGGAAATAAAAAATGAGATGGGGTCCTCGGTGGTGACTTGGGAAGATATCTCTTTGGAGGCAGTTAAATACTTCCAAGATGCCTACAGTAGTCACAGGGGCAGTGATATAAATGACATTATATGGGGTATTGAACCCTACCCTATTATGTTCGATGAGGAGAAAAATGATCTTCTTTTTGCAAAGGTCTCTGAGGATGAACTTTTGTCTATCATGAAATCCTTTCAAAAGGACAAAAGTCTCGGTCCGAATGGTTGGACTAAAGATTTTTTATTCACTTTTTTGATCTGCTGAAAAATGATCTTCTGAACATGGTGGAGGAATCTAGGACAAAGGGCTCTATTAACCATTTAACATCTTCCACCTATATTGCCTTAATCCAAAAAAAAAAAAAAAATCCCTCACCTTCATGGACTTTTGGCCCATCTCACTTTGTAATACTCTTTACAAGATCATCTCCAAACTTATTGTGGACAAGATGAGACATACATTATCTTCCCATTTGACCCTGGAGTAGCATGGCTTTCTAAAGGGTAGGAATATTATTGAGGCTGTCACCATTGTGCATGAATGCCTTCACTCTATGCACATTAGGAAATCTGAAGTTGCTTTATTAAAAATTGATCTAAAGAAAGCATACGACTGTATAGATTAGGGCTTTCTCAAATGTCTTCTCTATAAAATTGGTCTGAATGAAAATTGTACAAGCTGGATAATGGCATGCATAGTTGATGTAAATTATGTTTTCCTTGTAAATGGTATCCCATCCTCCTATTTCCCTGCCACCAGAGGTTTGCGACAAGGATGCTCATTGTCCCCACTGATTTTCATATTGGTCATGGATACCCTTAGTCTACACATTCAAAAAGCTGTAAAGGAAAAGCGATGTCTTCCTTTGAAGATCTGCAGGGGTATTTCATTTTCTCATAACTTGTTCATTAATGACATTCTTCTATCAGTAATGTTATGTCGTGACTCTTGGATCTGTCTACACATCATATTAGGAAAATTCCAGAAAGTTACTTGGCTCTGTATAAATGTTGACAAATCATCTTTCCACCTGGAGGATGTAAATGTGGAGATTGTTGCTTTCCTGACAAACCTTTTCAACATAAAAGCCAGTCTCCTGTGTGTGGGCTTGAAATATCTAGGCTATCAATTAAAACCTGTGGGATACACTTCTGCCGATTGGTTGTGGATTCTTGACAGGTATTTCAAGAGAATTGCGGGCTGGGAATTTAAATGCCTATCATTGGTTGGCCGAGCGATTTTAACGCAAACAGTTTTGGTTCAACTTATGGTTTATTGGGCTCATCTCTTTTATATACCTTCTATCATAATAAGCAAATTAAACAAAATAACTGCTAATTTCATTTGGGGCGGGAAATCAAGAGCATAGAAGATTTCACCTTACAAAGCTTTCTCACTTGACTCGGCCAAAAACATTGGGTGGCTAGGGCATCATGAACCTTCATTTATTCTGTAATGCACTTCTCTGCAAATCATTGTGGATAGGAGTTATGGGGATAGCATATGGAGCAAAGCCATCAAAGCCAAATATATGGAAAGCAGAGAGATAACCTTCTAGTATAGACAAGGAACAATCGGAACTCCACATGGATCAGCTATTTGGAGAAGTTTTCAGAAACTTGAGCATTTTTTTTCTAAAAAACCTAGTATGGAGCTTTCAATCTGGGAAAAATATTATTATAGGTCTCGAACCGATCGCAGGAGATGAAGAGGAAGCTACTATTTCTCAGCAGTTAATTCAAACACTCCAGCAAAAAGGGATTTTCTTTTGGGACCAGGTCATCCAGAGATGGATGGGTCCTATTCCTATATGGAAATCAGTGATTTTTCTAAATCTTAATGATGACCTGGCTTTACAATGGAACCAGATTTTATGGCCTATGAGGAACAGGGGATTTCACAGAAATGAGGAAGAGGATAAGCTAATCTGGAAGGGTGTCAAGGGAAGGTCCATGGTTATAGTCAAGGATATATATTTCCAACTTCACTTAGTCAATTTTGATTTTCACAATAACATTTTTCCCATATCCTTCTGGAAGGCGGGCTGCTCCTCAAAGATTATTTTGTTTACTTGGCTGGTTTTCCACAATAAGAACCTTACGTGGGATAGCCTCCAAAAAAGGAATTGGAGTGGGCCTGCAATCTGTCCATTACGCAAATCGAATGAGGAAAGCAACTTCCACATTTTCTTAATCTGTCCTCATTCTCTGTGCATTTGGAGGAGTATTGCTAATCATTTCAACATAAATTGGATTTCCTTTTCCTCAATTAAAGAAGCATTTCATTGGTGGAGTAAGATAAAAGTAGACTAGAGGTCAATTCCGCTTATTACCTTTTGGGAGATATGGAAATGGCGGAACAGGGTCCTCTTTAATAAAAACAAAGGTAATCATATCTTTGTTTTTGAGCAAATTTTATCCCAGTATTATATCTGTTATTCCCCCAATATCCATCCCAGAATTTCTAAGCCTCAAAATAATAAATATGTTGATCCCACAATTGTTCCACGTGCCTACTTCGATGGGGCGGCTCTGAATGGATATTGTGGTTGTGGGGTATATATTATTCCAGAGGAGGACCAGCATATAGATATTTTTTGGCATGGTGGGAAAGGGACGAACAACAAAGCGGAGGCAATGGCATTGGCTGGGTTATTAAAGTTTTTGGATTTTTTAAACATTCAGGGGATGCATATTTTCAGGGACTCAAAGGTTATTATAGATCATGTAAAGTCGGTCCACATCATAAAAAATATAAATCTATCAGGGTGGCTGAGAAGAATAGTCTCCATTTGTAAATCATGAATGGACTATTCCATTAGCCACATTGATAGGGATATAAACAATATGGTAGATGCCCTCTCAAAGAAAGACCTTTCTTCCCCAAATGAATTCTGGCAAGTGAGCATAACAGCGGGCGATATCAGGCAGCAAATTCAGGACTTCATAATGCCAAGTACTTAATCTCTCTATCAACCTTCTCCATCAAAGGTATGCATCAATGTACCCAGATTATATATTTTCTTCTTCAGCCCATCCTTTTGAGGTATACTCATTCAGCTTTACATTTCAGTTTTTTCTTTCTAAAATCTTCATAGTTTTGCTATATCTAGTTTCTGTAATTTGTAGTTGATATTTTCCTATCCTTGGTTTGCATGCGATATCCGATTCCATTTTAATGATTTGATAATGCTATCTCTCAAAATTTTGGTCAGCGTGACATATCAGGGTTCAATATATGATTATAATAGATGTATGTTGATGTATTATCGTAAATTATCTTTGAATATAATATAGCTTTTTTCATTCTGATAAGATTAAAAAAAGAAAACACAATCTTTTTAGAATGTTTAGGGACAAATCTTAGGGTCGCCTAATTGTCCATAAATAATTCAGTAAATTCATATATGGTTCAATCATTACTAATATAGAGGTTACCTTTAAAATTAGAATAGTTGAAACCACAAGGCCATACACCTCTCATTTCACATTAGCGAACAATTTTTCTGATCAGGTTTTCTTTTGGATTTTTTTAAGTAAAAACACAATTATCATATACATATTAATATAATTATATTAATATTAATATTAAATATTTTCATAGACGCGCTCTTTTCGCAACCTTTAAGGAGATAAATTCGTGTCGCCTAATTGTCCTCAATCTTTTCAGACAAATCTTAGGGTCACCTAGTTGTCCATAAATATTTTCATCCCGGTGTTACCGTCAATATGTTTAAGGAGAATTATTGGGGTCACCTTAGCCATCAATCTTTTCAGAGATGCGGTCCTTTCGGAGAAAATATTCGGGTCAATAAATATTTTGATAATGTTTATGGAGAAATATTCGGGTCACCTAATTACCCATCAGTCTTTTCATAAGAGAAATAATAATATAATTATATTAATATGATATTAAATCTTTTCATAAACGCGCTCTTTTCGCAACTTTTAAAGAGATAAATTCGTGTCGCCTGGTTGTCCACAATATTTTCAGAATGTTTAGGGAAAAATCTTAGGGTCACCTAGTTGTTCCCGTCAATATGTTTAAGGAGAATTATTGGGGTCACCTTAGCCATCAATCTTTTCAGAGATGCGGTCCTTTCGGAGAAAATATTCGGGTCAATAAATCTTTTCATAATGTTTATGGAGAAATATTCGGGTCACCCAATTACCCATCAGGCTTTTCATAGTTACAAATAAATATTCGGGTTACCTCTCTTTTCCTTCAAGCGTTCCTTTCACAATGTTTGCGCAGAAATATTCGGAGCGCGTAAATCTTTTCATACAAGCGTTCCTCACACGATTTTTGAGCCTACTATACAATGCATCTGTGATGCGGTCCTTTCGGAGATGCGGTCCTTTCGGAGAAAATAATGGGGTCAATAAATCCTTTCATCCTGGCGTCCCTGTCAATATGTTTATGGAGAAATATTGGGGTCACCTAATTACCCATCAGTCTTTTCGGGTTACCTCTCTTTTCCTTCAAGCGTTCCTTTCACAACGTTTACGCAGAAATATTCGGAGCGCGTAAATCTTTTCATACAAGCGTAAACCAGCGATTGTGTGTAAACGTAGTGGGAAGAGACTTGAGAGTATAATCACTTTTAAAAATTGGAACATCACGTGGTAGGATCAACGCTCAAATAAATCCAAGTACGATCAAAATATTACTATACATGCACATGTGAGCGGACCATGTGTCTTTTCAAGAATACATGGAAAGCAATAACACATCTGAAAGTTTGTAAAATAAGAATGATATTTATCTATTTTATTATAATGAAAAAACAACATTGAAGCATGTTTGATTTTAGACTTTTGTGATCCATACTGATTTTGATAAATTCTTTCCAATTAATCACATCATGAGTTTTTGGTCATGTGATAAGATGATGAAGTTTAGATATTAAAGAGCTATAAAATAATTTCATTCATGTAAAATCATAAGACCATGAAAAAAACACTCACCAGATCCATACAACTTTAAATCAAGTTTATAAACCACAGGTGAAATGCTTTTGCGAAAAAGAGCTCTCTGCAAGATTAAAAAATATTACATATTTAAGATTTAAAAAGAAAGTCTAGTGAATAAGGCACTCAATAAAATCCTATACTTAAACGTGATTAAAATGAAATATTCCTAAGGAGGATTGGACTTTGGCTCCCATGAACCAAAGCCTAAATAAGGTACCTAGAAGAAAATAGAAGGTGAGGTGTGGTCAGGGATCAGTTTAGATGATAAAAAATACAATCAAGCAAGCTAAATGATCAATGACTACGAAGAAAAAAGGGGAAATGCTTTAAGACTTCAAAGTACTCACAAAATGTAGACTGATGGAATTCCATTGATGTTGAAGTATGAGTGATGCCTTTTATCATTAGACATGCAATCATTATAGTAACTATGTTGATGGTTACTTGGGATTAACGACTTCTTGAATTGACTTCTTTAATCATTATTCAATGTAGTATTTTAATGAAGGAATTGTGATGCCCATCTTGACACACTGATTAAATATTTCCTCCTTGATTTCTTGGGCATATTCATGCAATTGTGCGACTATGGCAGATTGATCTTCATTTACATTGACAAAATTAAATAACCATTTTTTAATTTCCTCTTCAGAAAAATCAATTATATTATCAAATTCCAGTGCCATTGACTCCCTAATATCATTCAACTCATTCTTTAATATGTCCTTTGTAAATAATACTGAATCTCTTATCATATGAGGACCACATAAATCATCAACAACTTTTATTGCCTTGAGGAGGAAATCACTGCTTATATCATTAATCTTAATAATAGTATTGTTTTTCAGATTAATCACATTCTTGAGATTTGGTCGACATTTCGAACCAACTAATGTGGTTCGAACCTTTGTCCTGAGGATGAACCACATTAGTTGGTTCTAAACGTCGACCAAATCTCAAGAATTTGATTAATCTAAAAGACAATACTATTATCAATATGGATCACAAAAGTCTAAGATGTAACATCATTAATCTTATTACACTCATAAATAATCTCCTCTAGTACATTAATTCTTACAAATCATCTAGCTTTGATCTGCTTCAATATTTTGGCTCCTATGAGATTCAATTGTGATTTACACCACTTGGTGATGAACTGAACCTTCAAACAAAAGTAGATAATTCATTATCTACAAAATGTCGATCATGCTCGAAGTCTGGTTGGAGATAGTCAAAAAATGAAGAAATTATTTGCACCAGATTTCTTAAATAGAAAGCTACTTCCCATATATCTTCGAAAATCAATCTTTTATTAATATAATTAAGAATATAGGATTTGACTCCATTAAGGAGGTGGGAAGGTTTTATGATCTTGTGAGGTGTCCCAATGGTACATAGAGCAACTACTGGTGCTTTTATGGCAAGTGGGGTCATAAAAAAAAGCAATTAGATTAAGATATTCTTCTAGCTCCTTTATTCTTCTTTTTAATCTCATTTTTTCTACCTCTTGCTCAATAACTGAATGTGTTAATTCTTCTTCCGTGGTATGATGTAATTTCAAGATCCTAATGGATCTAACTTCTAAAACATTAACATCCATATGAGTTTAACCAATAACATTTTTATTATGAATATTCACCTTCTCGATTCTTAACTTTTTCTTATTTCTATCGTAATTTGTGTTTTACAAAGTGACAGGGAGATCTTCAAATGTGGTTGCATATTCAACGATTTCTTTGATTATTCTCTAGCTTTCAGTCATGTATGTTGCAACCCAATGAAGTATTACAATACTATCAACTTCAATATCCATAACTTCTTGCACATCTCCTGCTTCCCCCTCGTCTCCTCCACTCGAGAGCCTATCATTACTTTGTCTTCAAGTAAAAAAAGTATTTATTTTTCATTTAGTGGAAGACAAACTCGAGCAAGTCTAGCATGTAGAGGTTGAAGTAGGGTTTATGGGCTTCTTGCTTCTTTCCTTGTTTCTTCCTCCCATGTGTGTGATATTTTTTACAATGGCTTCTTCAGCATGGTTGGGCAATTTTTTCTCTCTCAATAGGCCAATATGACTTTCGTCGACTTCTTCTCAAATCCTTGTGAACAAATCGTCGTATCTTACAGTAGTCAAGTGCTTGGAAAATAACCCCTCTAGGTCAAAACCTTGAATAGTCTCTTCACTTCACTTAAATTAAAAGGACTTGACAACTAAGTGTATTCTACAAAATTGAGTTGCATTTCTTACTGTTATTTCTCCTACAGTAAAAGGCATGGTAATAAATTGATTCTTCTTTTTTTGCTAAAAAAAAATTAGCCAAGGGTGATACTTCCTGCAAATTTCAAAAACAATATATTTGTCCATCATGAATTTGGGTAATAACAATGAATTGTCCTACAATCCATAAATTTACATTATCATATTATCTTGTCTTTCTTCATGGGTTCCCTTTCCTCATAATAAAGCTTATGTTTTTCCTAATACACTGGTATGTTCACATCTAGTTATTATGTAATTGACTTCTTTCACAAAAAAACCTTGAATTTGGCATAAATGAAAGGGGCCTTTATGTCTCCATAAAACTAGATAACATAATTGAATTGGTTATTTATCGGGATTAAAATTGGGTTATGTGGTAGGTCAATAAGAAAACGAAAAAGATACTGTTATGCTTCCTTACCTGCAAAGCAATACCGAACCAAGAATATGCGCGGAAAAATACTGAGAACACAGAATATGTTAAGAAAATATACCCAGAACATAGAATAGCAAAGATTTTATTACTCAAAGAGAAATGTTCACAGGCCTCTTC
>APFE030401364.1:4936-37153 GCA_000404065.3 Pinus taeda | reverse complement strand
AGAATATGCGTGGAAAAATACTGAGAACACAGAATATGTTAAGAAAATATACCCAGAACACAGAATAGCAAAGATTTTATTACTCAGAGAGAAATGTTCACAGGCCTCTTCGAGGGGGCAACCTCCAATAGAGCAGAGCTCGATTACAAAACAAGACACGATGCTCCTCGCAGGGAGTCTCTATCCTTTATATATGACTCCTATATGCAATACCACGGGCTAATACCGTGGGTTTTATTAATACCATCTATCTAATACTACCGCCCATTTAACCTTTACAACTAATTGTGGTCCCATTTGCAACTAATTGGGTTAACCACTTCAAATATTAATATGGGCTTTATTGACTCTTGACTATGACGTGATCCCATGACATGAATAAGGGGGTTAGGGTGGGACCCTAACAGATACAAGGGCTATTATTAAAATATGTTATCATGAAAAATCTATGGGTCTTTGACAAATTCATCAACTCGAAGGCTGGCTCATTTGAAATGAGGTCTTCCTAATCAAACAAAGAGTTTATTTTATAATAATAATAGAGAACATAGAGTACCTATCTTAGAACATTGGATTTAGTTTCTCGTCCCTTTACTTGAGTGAAAAGCCAAGAAAAAAATCTGTAAGGTTCTGTGAATATTAAAATATCCAAGAAAAAGATGTTAGAAGGAACTTGTGAGGCTAGCGAGATGAATTCTTGAATAATGCTACCTATACCAACTTGAGAGTCCAAGCAACCATCAGCTTCAGGAAATTTTAATAGTTAACTTATTTTCCTTTGGAAATTTGAATATCTTCTTGAATTCTTTGGGGGTTAGAGAAATTGGATTTCGCTTCACTCCTACTTTGATTTTCATTGTCTTTAGATCAAAATTTTGTGCACAAAGGTAGAATATTTCTTTGAAGTCAAAGACTTTAGGGACAGTGCATGCAACATTTGCTAACCCACCGGTCCATATTTTGTTGTTTTTCTTCTGTTCAGCCAATAAATTTACATAACATTGGTACACAGTTGGCCAATGAGATCTTTTGTCCTGGTGAGTAAGTGAGTTAAAAGTGTCACTATAATTTGCTTCCTTCTTTATTCTAGTATCCATATTCCCTTTCTATTTGGGAATATGTTGTTAACTATCAGCATTCTTAGTAATTATGAACTGTGAATTTCTCATTCTTTGATATATTTACCAGCTATAAATCTTTTGCGTGTGAATTCTGTTGGGCAGGATGGGCCAAAAAATGGAAATTTAATACATCAAGGCCACCATTTATGTGATATGATGGAAAATAATATCAAATTTTTAAAACCATCATGCCCCCTTAATTTGTAGATTAATATTCTTTTAACATTCTTAATATTAGTGCCATGAGAAATAGGGAAATTAGTGACCCAAGACAACCATTCTACTACAAAATCCTTACTATTGTGATAGGTGGCATAGAAATAATTAATTCAACATAGCTGGGAGAGTATGGGAGAGTGGTGTGCAGGAAATAAAATTTGTGAAAGTAGGATATATGTGGAAGGGATGTCGTGTGTAGAGTGGAGGGATGTGCAAAATAGGGAATATGATGTAATATCCACGAGTTAAAATTACATGTAATAAAGTTAATAAAGGAAAAATAAGACCAAGGTCATGGGACACGTATTCCAAGATAAATGCTGAGAAAAACATCCTAGTGTGGGTGCTCATTTTGTTTATTGTGGCTAAGGAAATTGGCAAAGGCATTGGAAAAATATTTGAAAAGGAAAAGAGGCAATAATTGGTATTTATTTATGAAAATGATGGAAATTAGGAGAGAAGGAAGACGAAATGTCATAGGTTGCATGTGAGGAGGAAACTTAAGGAAAAATAATGGAAAATGAAGAAAATATAGCCCTCATTGATAAAAAGGCTTTTGAGGATCAATTCATGGGATTTTTAACAGTTTTTGGGTGGATCTCTCTCTCCATTCTCTCTCTCAAATACTTGGAGCATTCTTGGATCACTCTATCATTGAAGGAAGGCAGCTAAGGAAGGACAAAGAAGGCAAAGGGAAGCAAAGATCAAGAAAGTAAGAGTGGTATCAAGCAGTTACAACAGGATTACTTGCAGGTATCGAGTTGCATGTATGATTTCCTTGCTAGTTTTGGCATGCATGGTATATGCCTATGTGCATTTTCTTCTCTTGTTGTCATTGGCATGGTTTTTTCCAGGTGTGATAATGGTTTCCATCCTTTCCTTTCCATTTCTAGATAGCCATGGTGTGATGGAGTTTCTCTTACTTGGTTGAGCTAAATTGTTAGATGGTTTTGAAACCAAGGGGGGTGGTCATGGGAGGAAACACAAGGCATAGGAATCCCTGGACGGTCAAGGTGAGATTACGGTAAAGCCTAAATTTGTATACCCTCGTTGGGCCTAGGAATCCTTGACCAATGAATGACGGGATATATGGTAAATCCCAAAGGGTGGAGACAGACAAATAACTCATGGTTTAGGTGGAGAAATCCTAAGGTATCCATCCTTGTATAGGCCTAGTGATCCTTGGACCGGTATGTGGTGGGATTGTGGTAAAGTTTGATTGTATAGATGAGGGCTTGGACCTCGGAATCACTTGGTGGATTGTGGTAAAGCCTGAGGAATCCCCGGTTGTTTCATTGTAAGTCCCACAGTCATGCTTGGAATATGGCATGGGGGTGATTGGTTGAAAGAAAGAATTGGTTTAGCCCAATCTATGGTCAGGTGGTACATGGAAGTCCCTGACCTAGTTGCATTTTGCATATGTTAATAAGAAATATTTTCCTCTTGTGTATTATCTGTAAATGTGTTTGTTATTATGTGGTTATAATCATTTTTCTATCATTGTTATTGTGTTGGTTATAAGCATGGTTTATGACAAAATTGAGTTATGGCTCTCATCTTGTTTTGTTTCATAAATGAAATGTTAATGAATGTATGACCTAATAGATGATATTGCATCTATTATGAGAGGGCATCAAACCTTCTTGACAAATCTCAGATAAGTATGAAGTCCCTATGCTCAGATGTGTTTATATGACATGTAGATTACATGTTCATGATGTGTTTGACAAAATTTTTGTCATGGTTATGCCTTGTCAAGTCAGGTCCCTATTCACGTTATTCATTAGAGGCCTTGTCATCATGTTATTTATCATTTCTATAAGTTTCATTAAGTTCTAGGTAGAGGCTTGAGTCCTAGCCTTGAAAAAGTGGCTCAAAATTTGGGGTGACTGGCACAAAATTTCCTGTAAAAGGTTGCAGTTGCATGGATGCCTTGTTGTGGGAGCGACTAGTGGGTTACAATCACTTGGAGGGCTTGTCATGGGTGTGACTAGAGGTATATTTTAGTAAAAAAGAAGGTTAACTTAGGGGTTTTCCACCTAGAGCGGTTGATTAGCCTCTAGGGGTCCTTTAGCTCTTGAGGAAGCTCACTTTGGTTTTGGTTTGTCCATTCCAGTTCCTTAACTATACTTGGGGAGTTGAATTATATAATAGTAACTCTTCATCACATTTTTACCTCGGTGGACCGGTTATCTTGGTTAAATGTGGGAGGAGAGTGTTACATAGTGGTATCAGAGCATGTTTTGTTCTCTTTTGGTGATATTTGATACCACGAAGTGGTATCAGAGCATGGTTCAACCCTTCGACTGGATGGATGGAATTTATTTTTTTCATGCATGTATGTAGGTTTTATATGTGTGTGTTATGTATGCATGGTCATGATCATATTTGTAGTTGTGTTGTTGTTGGGATGTGCTTGTCATGAATGCATGTCGATTGTATATTCATTTGTTATGCATGTCAGTGTATATATGTTCTTGTGCATGTATTATTATGGTTATGGTTATGCATGCATAGTAGCTTAGATATGCATCGTGGTGGTCATTATGTAGTTTGTGTCATAATTATGCTCTTGGTTGTTATGATGTTAATGTGTTGGTTGAGATAGAGCAGGAGATCCAGATCATCAAAGTGAGGTTGAAGCACTAGACCTCAGGGTAAGCAAAGATCCTCATATAGGTTTGTATGGTGGGTATGCAAGTATGTTGCTTAATGGTTGTTATAAGCATTATGGTTATGAACATGTCTATCGGTCTATGGTTATTGTGGTTATGTGTATGATAGATGTTAGTTAATTAGTGTGATCATATGTACATGTGTCGATTAGTCATCAAGGATAGTAACTTGTTTTTATATGCATTGTGGTCATATGCATGATGGTTATGGTCATTATACTTAAGGTATTGATGTTATTATGTATCATTCTAATTTGGATTGGCTTTTAAAGATGGTTATGGTTATGATATTTAGGTATGAGTTAATATATTTTTGATATTGTGTCGTACTAATCTGTACTTACTTGTGTAGATGTGATAACGTCCCTGAGATACATTGAGGTATGAGTTTGATTATGTCATGTATTTGGTGTTTGAGTGTTTGATTATGTCGTTTATTTGTTGTTTGAATGTTTGATTAATTGCATGATATGAGTATGTGTTTATAATATTACATGAAGGAACGATCTTGTTTAATACCGTTTTACTAACACAGTATGTGCTGAGACATTTGATATGTACTTGAGTATAAGTGAGTGCTAGTTGTAGTATTATGATTAATGACTATGACTTTATTATGAAATGGTCGTTAGTATCGATAAAGGTTGATTTCAAAATAATAGACATGTTGTCTTGATCTTTGGAACATGTGACTGACATGTGTGAACAGTTGTGGGGAAACTGATATTTATGATTGAGAATTACTGAAGGGGGGGGGGGGGTGAATCAGTAATTCAATATTATAATTTATGCTCAACTTAATCTTCTTCTTATGCAATTAATGGTTTATGTTTGTGCTCAAATATTATTGACTTCCTTCTACAGGTGTCGAGGAGAGAAACTTGTAGTTTTATTTATCAAGTATTCAAAAAATTCACACAACACACAAGAATAAACAAATGAAGACACCAGATATAAGTGGAAACCCCGGAGGGAGAAAACCATGAATTTTGGGCTGAAAGTGATGTGAAGGCAAGCTGCTACTCTTTATTACATTAGATTTTTGTAGGATCCAACCTACAAGATGCTCCTACCTCGAAGGAAGCTCCAACTCGCACAAGTTTTCTGTAGGCTATGACACACAGGAGGCTCCTACCTCAACATCCTACAAACTGTGCCTTTTCAAGATACAACATAAAAAGGGGCAGAAATTTCTCAATCACAACATCATGTCACAAATGATGGTTATCTCATTTACATTTTTGTTTTCAAGTCTACTGGTGCATTGCTTCTCCTTTTCACTTTGTATCTCTTCCCTTGCTACTCATCCACTTTCTTATGCAGATTGTTTTTATTCCAAAAAGGTTCTTTTACAATTCCACATTGTATATTTTATAAGAAAGCCATCTTAGTTGTTTGTATTCTTTGCAAGAATATAAAAAGAAGCATTGTCTCTTGGACTTCCAAAAACTGCTCACAAGCTTATCTCTTCACTTTTAGTTCTGAAAAGGTAATTTGTAATATAAAATATTGTTGAATTAAAACAACTCAATTTGTAATGATTACAAGAGACAAATCAAATTTTCTTTTATTTTCTACATTTTCTGTTCAGTAAGAAACACACGCACACGCACACGCACACACACACACACACACATATATGGATTTTTAATGTCCCATTTTAACAATGTTCAACCTTCACATTCAACCTTTTCACTTCACATCACTTTCAACCTCTACAATTACATTAACAATATTCATCGGCATTAATCAGTCAACTCCTCTTCCTATGTTTCTCCTTCTTACCTTGGTTCTTCTCCTGCATACTTTGCTTTTGTTGGCCTTTTGCCATGAATGACAATGATTCCATCAATCTCCCCCTTTGGCATTGATGGAAAAACACCTCCTCTCCTTTCTCTTTTGTTGACCTCCCCCTTTGACCGTAATGACAAGGGGGATTGAAGAAACCCATATGTGTGCATATAGTATTCGAACATATGTGAATAATAAAGTAGATTTCCAATATATGATGGAAGAAATATACCCATAAATGCTTTCAATATATCATTCCAAAATCTTTGATGAATTAGGGCATAAAACCCTAACTTCAATGTATAATATATATATATATATATTTCAAAATTTACAGAGATGAACATTGAAAGTTGGTCCATGATGAAAACTGCTCAACAGTAACTAACCTCAATGCTCTTTAATGATGCATATGAAAAAAATTTCATAAATGGGAGTAGGTTGCCCAAGATACCTATTAATTCACCTTCCATAGCAACTAAAATTATTAGTTTTGACCTTGGATTGTGGCATTATTTCATTCATAGCTCCTGTTACAGCTACTTATTCTCCAACTAGACGTATTCATCGAATTAGCTATATGATAAAATATCATTAATTGATCTCCTCCAAGGAAAAAAAATTACCTTTGGTTTGATGCACAATAGAAGGTTCTGATTTTTCACTATCCATTCCAAATCCGAGTGCCTGCAACCGATGTTTTTTAGTGTCCAATATGACCATCCTAAGGAATCTTCCCCATACACTTGTAATTGTGTAGCTCGGTACAATGAAGAAATGTACTAAATGAGTTTTACTTTGCCATATTTATTAGAATTGCAAGCTAAGGAGGTGACTAAAGGTGACTAGATTGGAATGCTCATTACGATGCCCGATAGTCTCCACTAGCGTACAATTTTTCTTATAATGAACATACAATTTACATCAACAACTCACAAACATTAAGCATGAAACCCTATTTACTTAATCCATTAGTCATACCAAACTTTGAATGTCAATAACATAAACTCTTGTAGCAATAGCATCTTCATTCATCTGGGATAGTTAAGACCTTTAATGACTCACTCGAGCACCTACATATGCATAATATTATTTGAGTCACACAGGGAAATCAGCTTTAGAAGGATTAAAATATTCACACAATTGATATTATATGCAGCGTTCAAGGCTTATCAAGAAGCTGCAAGTTTGCGCCTCAAATGGATTAGCCAAAAATCTCAGAAGGTCCGAATTTAGGCCTATCAAATGGGCTAAACAATTTTGATGTGTATTTCTCAGAACATGTTGTGGCTTCCTACTCCAACGCACATGATAGATTGATATCTGATGAATGTTAATTAATAGATGATGTGCCAATGTAACAAGGTATGTATGTGTCATATTGATTACTACAAACCGTGAGAGTGCTACAAGCCAATGCTTATATTTGAACGATGCCTTCTTGTGTATAGAAGCACATTGTATCTTGCATATAACGATGCATATACATTGGATTATTAAATACATTGGACAAAACATATATGGTGAGTAAATAATATACTTTGACCATTGGATCTTGGATAAAATGACTGTCCATTTTTATACGTTGGAGCTTGGATCTTGGAGCATATACTTTGAGCAACAATAAATATTCGTTGGGCAACAATACATATACATTGAAATGATAATCGATATACGTTGAAACAATAATCATCCAAGTAAGAACTATATCGATATATGTTGAAATGATAATCGATAATAAGTTGAAACAATATCGATATATGTTGAAACAATATTTGTCAAGTAAGAACTATATCGATATATGATGAAACAATATTCATTCAAGTAAGCACTATGTCGATATATGTTGAAATGATAATCAATAATATGTTGAAATGATATCGATATATGTTGAAACAATATTGATATATATTGAGACGATAATCAATAATGTCTTGAAGCAATATTAGTTCAAATAACATATGTTGGATAGATAAACGTTGAAACAATATAATGTTGGAGCATATACATTGAGAAATATACCTTGGATCATAAACATTGAAACAATATAACACTCATCTCAAAGGAAATTCCCTAGAGAAAATAATAAGAGCTACAAATAATATAGGCTGAGGCATGTACGCTGAGCAAAAGATGGGTTTCTAGCTGCAAATAATAGGTTTTTCTGGTTGCAAAATACCCATTTGTCTCTTGCTACAACAATAACATTGGAGAAAATAATAATAATAATACTATTTGTGTCTTGGTTTAGGCCCCGAATAATATACATTGAGCTGCTCTCCAATAGGATCAGGTTGAGTTGCAGGTGGTAACGTTCGACTTGTCTGTATTAAGAAATTCAATGTTGGAGCATGTATCAATTTCATCATTATATTCCAACACTATCCATTCAACCATTTGCATTAGTAACATATTTATGTTGGGTTGTCCATTTTTATTATCTTTATGTCTCTTGTCATACTATTCCCATTCTGCCTTCTGTCATTCTGTACCTATCATTATTAATCTTATATTGCTTTTTCTTTCTAACACCTTTTCTTCAACAACTCATTCTATCCTGCACATGGGTGAATTATTTTGAGTGCTCAATTCTCTTTGTGTTTCCATTTCCTTCTTGGTGCTTACTCTAATTTTTTCTTGAAATATTAGGAATCTCCCTTTTTCTTTTAATATTTTTAATGTATGTAAACAATCAATGCTAGTGATTCCTTTTCAATGGCATGCAATGGTAGCCTTTTGTTCAACAAATTGTTGTTCTCGAAATTTTCTCAATATTGGATGCCCAGAAATTGCATCTCGATGACTATAGAGAATAGACTTGGAAACACAATGGTTTTGAATGTCTTTTCTTTTTGTTTACAATGAGATATATGAGTTTTATTTTCTGCATCTTGAATAGATATGGAGAATTCGCTATTTGAATTTAAATGTTATGCTTTGGAATAGCTATAAGCTCTTGATAGTGGATCCTCATCTGATCTTCATTTTCAACTACGTTGTTGATGCTTTCCAAGAGATTTATCTTATTGATGATGAATACACTTTAACTCTTATTGAATCCAAACCATTGAGTTCATAATAAAAATGTTGAAGGATTTAAATACATCCTAGTGATGCAGTGAACTGTAGCAATGTAATTGTTGAGAAATGGCAATAAGAAATTCTAGTTTAATTTGTCCTTGAATTAAACCGAGAATTAAAATCAAATTCTATTCTCATAGAAACTTGTAAATAGTTAATTAAGTTTAATTAACTTAATTAGCTTAGGAATTTCGAGTTGGAAGTCTTTCTATAGTCATGTATATGTTCTCCCTAAGTTTTAGGGGTCCAGTATGATTTTAAATTGAGTTGGAAATTAGATCACTCAGTTTACTGAGTTAAGATCAGTTAAATTAGTTCCAAACTGTTTGTGGAACTAATAGAGAGTTAATAGTCAGTCAGTGCACTGGTGCATCCACAAATGTTACTTCAGTTAACTAAAGATTCCCTCATCAGAAACTCATGCATGACGATTTTGAGAAAGACCCGGTTGAGACTAGAGTAAAAGGACAGTGTTTTATCAATTGTATTATTTACTAGAGTGTAAATATCATGCATGCATCAAAGATTGATCCTATGTTTGGATTGCATAGTTTTGGAAGCATGAATTCCCTTTAAATATGGGTTATTCATCCTAGGAATTACGCAAGAGACTAGGGGTTTTGAGAGCTGTAGAACTGGACAAGTGTTGGCCAAGAGCTAGATTGTGAGCTGAGAGAGTTGAGCATACTTGTGCGGAATTGTTCTAGTGAGAACAAGCTTTGTATCTTCACTCATATTTTTTATATATGCAATACAGATAGTGGGTTTTTAGTAGCATCTTTCCCTAGATACATCTTGTGTTATGTGCCATTAATTTATCTTCTTCTTGTTCATATTGTTTTCATCAATATATCGACTTCCACTGGTTGAAAGTAGAATTAGATTCTTGTCTTGTGCTTTAGTACATTGCATGAACTTATGAATATACAAGATTTTCTACATGGTATCAAAGTTTGGAATATTATACTAGAGGAGATTTAGAAGTTTTGAGTTTTGGGTTACATGTGAATTTTGAATTTCCAATATAGACTTCAGGATCGACAGATAGCATTCTATGGTTTGCAGCTCGAGTATGTCTTGGAAGGAAGCTCAAATTTTATAGCCTGGAGGGATAGAATGGAGGTCGTGCTAAAGGAAAATGGCTCGAAGGAATTCATTGATCAATAAATTCCTAAGCCAACAACATCAGATGCACAAAATTTGGTTGAATGGAAGAAGTGTGTGGCGAAGGTGAGGCGGATAATCCTTTAAGGAGTTTGAGGCCACATTGTCTCGAGTCACCATGGAAAGGAAACTCTGTATGCTATGTAGAAAACATTAACGAACTTGTATCAGAACAATAGTGACCAAAGGAAATTGTAATTGAAGGACAAATTTTGAAAAAATCAAAATGGAGAAAGGCGAGATGATTCCAAAATACTTGACCAAGTTCACTCAATGTTGTGATGAACTTGGAAGTGTTGGAATCATGGTTGCCAAGGATGATATGGTGAATATTGATCTTCTAGGACTCCCAAAGAGTTGGCATAGTTATCAAGACTCTGTCAATGGTTGGGAGAAGTTGTCAAATCTGATGCAGGAGGAGATGAGGAGGAACACCATGGATGACTCTTCATCAAAGACTGATGATGAAGAGAATTGTGTGTTAGCGATTAAGGAGAAGAAGGGAAATCAGATTCTTATCATGGAGGTAAGAAGAAATACATTAAGAAATTTCAGTTCTTTCATTGTCATGAGTGTTGAGGAGGTAAATCCCCTCTGCGGATAGAGGCGATCCCTACTAGCCCAGACCGGGTCTAGAAACAATCATACAACGCTACCGCGCAAGTTCCTAATTGCAAATTAAAGACCAATGATGAGGGCCTACCTGGATTCCAACGCTAGTGCTTGTAGAAGAGTTGACACTCCCGTTCCTTTGCTCTGGTAGATCATGATCCCCACGATCTCCGTGAATGGACACCTGCCAATACAAAGAATGACATAAACACAAACATAAAATCTGGCAAATGCAACTATATATCAGTCAGAAAGGATATAACTCATCATCGTTACAAAGAAAAATAAGAGTGGAACCATAACAATAGTCGTTTATTAATGATAAACAAAGAAGAATACAACCATAGTTCTGACGTCAAATCCTCCTTTGGCTGGGTGATCAACAGCACATGTCTTGCAAAGCTTGTTGGGAATGGGAACAAGCCTCTCTCTCCTTGGTTATTAGACAAGAATATCCTTACTTCGATTTGGCCTTATGGGAATGAAGAAGGCTCTTGCAGCATGAAGTTCTTAGTAACTTGACAATTCTCAATCTCTAGAACTATGGAACTAGCTTGCCAAGGAAAATGGACAATCTTTTATAAATGGAGGAAGGGGAGTTGGGATCATCACCAATAATCATGGGATTGGCCATATCATCAAGGAAGCTTCCATGAGAGGTGGAAAACCACTTCCTCTATATGGAAATCCATAGCCAAACCACCCAACTCAAGATAGATTTAGTCCAGGAATTTGTTAGGATGAATCTTCCGCCGTTTGTTTGTTAAAAAGCACCACTGATTATGGTTGGCACGAGTGTGACTCTGTGACAGAGCGCCAATTGGCGCGCCCTCTTTGGAGGATTTCCCCCATTGGCACGAGGGCTGCACTATGTAACCGCGCCAATGGAAAAAGGGCTATTTTTAGGGATTTTAAGCAGGAGATGTCTTCAGAGAAAATGAAGTTCATGTTCAGGGGAATGCAATGCAAGTGTTTGTAGGTCATGTCACTTCTCATAGGTCCCGGAATGAGTCCTTCAAGATGTGGGAGAGGGGTAACAGGGACGGTGACAAATTGCTATGTAACAATGAGCTGGGCCATTTTGCTACAAATTGTCCACTCAAGAAGTCCAAGAAGAAGTCCTCAGGAGGAGTGGTGGGTGAGCCTTTGGCCTCTCAATTAGAATTGGACTTTTCCCTCATTGCATGCATGGTGTCATCAATGATGGGAAGTGTATGGTATTTAGACAGTGGAGCTTCATTCCACATGACTAGCGACAAAGAGTTATTGAGTGACCCGGAGGAGAAATATCTCCAGATGCATATCAAGATGGGCAACAATGGAAAGTATATTCTTACTATAATGGGCACGATTACTTTTCAGAGGGAGCATGGGGCTCCACTCACCTTGAAGAATGTTATGTATGTTCCCAAACTAAAGAAGAAATTGGTATCTGTTTCCATGGTTGAGGATAGAGGTTATGATGTAATCTTCTCGAAAGGAAAGGAGTTCCTTCGACACATAACCACGGGTTAGGTAAATAAGATAGGGATTTAGGTGAAGAATCTCTATAAGATGGAGGTAGAGGAGTGTGCTTATTTGAGCACTAAAGTGGAAAGGGTGCAAAGTTGAGACGTTGGTGAGTTGTGGCATGGGTGATTGGGCCACTTGAATCATGGGGATTTGAAGATATTGCAACAGATCTCTACCGATCTTCCCAAAGGTACGCTTGAGAAAGTTGGTACATGCAAGGGGTGTCCTTTGGGAAAATACACCAAGTCTTCCTTTCACGACAGAGACAATAGAGTAGAGGCTATTCTAGTGTGAATCCATTCAGATGTGTGTGGACCATTCTCGACAGCATCCACGACCAAGCATAGGTATTATGTTATATTTGTTGATGATTATTCTCATAAATGCTAGATATTTTTCATGAAGAAAAAGGATCAAACTTTCACAAAGTTTTGTGAGTTTAAAGCATTGGTGGAGAAAGAGTCGAGCAAGAAGGTTATAGCTCTATGGAGTGATAACGGTGGTGTCTCAAATGAGTTTAAGAACTTCTGTGTAGCGGAAGGGATTAAATGGGAGTTGACAACACCCCATAACCCTCAACGGAATTGGGTGGCCAAGAGGAAGAATAGAAGCATAGTAGGGGAAACAAGGGTGATGTTGCATGATTAGGGCCTACCACTACAGTTATGGGTTGAGGCATGCAACACAATGGTTTATGTGCAGAACCGTAGCCCACATCGGATACTTTAGATTAAGACACCAGAGGAGGCTTATTTTAGTAAGAGGCCAGATGTTGGTCACTTCATGATTTTTGGGTCATCGGTATATTTCCATGTGACAAATATGCACGAAAGAAGCTTAAGCCTACAACAGAGTTGAGGATATTTGTGGGGTGCACTGATATACATCACAACTATTGGGTGTACTTGCCGACTAGCAGGATGACAGTGGTTCATAGGGATGTCAAATTTGATGAGGAGAAGGCCTTGCGAGTTTCACTTGAGAGGGATCTTAAGCTACATGCAGATGAAGAGATTTTAGCTCCTAAGGTTGAGGAGCCTTAGATTGATGTGGAGCAGCCACATGCAGAGGATCTGGGAGTGGAGACATCCACTCAAGCAGAGTCTTGTAGATAGGAAAGAAATCGCACCAGAGAGGCTAACAGATTATTGGATTACGCACGGGTGAATGTGGGAGCACCCACTTCTCAGTGCAGTCAAGGGAAGTCACCTAAGAGGTACACTAGATACATGTCTCTTATGGGAGAATGTGTTTTGAAAGAGCCATCTTCCTTTAAGGAAGCAGTGCAGCAGTCAGTTTGGGTTGATGCCATGGTGGAGGAGTATGACTCCATAGTTCGTAACAGTGTTTGGGATATGGTCCCAAGACTGGAGGACAATTCATTGAAGTAAACTAAAAAACCTAATAATAACACACTCACACATAAAATAAATATCAGAAATATAGAAAAACCAGACATGGCGGAAAAGGCATGAGAGACTTTCCTATAGTCTCTCATTCTCATCAATTTTTCACTATTAAAATAATGTTTATGATACATATAAATACATGAGGAAGTTGTCTCAAGATAATGCATCTATCTTGGACACTATGGTTAAGAAAATATCTCAGCAACACATTAATCTAGGAGCCTAACTAGTTGGAGAGAATCTCTCAACCAACTAAGCCTAAACTAACTCCTAACCATGAGGAACAAACTCAATATAGAAAGGTAGGATTAAATCCTAACTTTTATGATTTTAATTAATTTAATTATTTGGACTTAGAATTGTTTTTAATGTGAGAGTGAGGCTAACATTCATTGGTGAGCTCACGTTGGCTTTACAAGGTAAAGAAAGTTGCATATGGTAGTGTGGAGAAACATAAGGCTAGATTTATGGTCCATGGCTTTTCACAGGTAGAGGGGATTGACTATGATGAGACGTTTTCTCCTGTTGCAAGGTACTCATTGATCAAATATTTATTGGCACTATCAGCACAAAAGGGTTGGAAGATACATCAGATGGATGTGAAGACAACCTTCCTTAATGGCATGATTGAGAAAGAGGTGTACATAGAGTAGCCTGAAGGTTTTGAGACCTTTGACTGTGATTCGCATGGGTGTCAGCTCACAAGAGAATTGTATTGGCTAACACAAGCACCCCGTGCTTGGTACACCAGGATAGATGACTACTTCACTAGGTTGGCCTTCACAAAGAGTGAAGCGGATGAAAACCTATACCACATAGTGGTGGAAGTTAAAATTTTGATCATTGTACTTTATGTTAATGATCTCATACTGACAAGTGATGATCAGTTGATCAAGTCTTGCTAGGAGGACCTTGCAAGGGAGTTTGAGATGAAGGACATGGGGCTCAATGCATTACTTTCTTGGCATTGAGGTTTGGCAGGGAAATGGGGAGTTTTTTGTGTCTCAGGGAAAGTATGCCAATGCGATACTCAAGAGAATCCACATGGAGAGTAGTAAAACCATGGAGACTCCTCTAGCAGGTAACTAGAGGAAGGAGGATGCTACTTTAGAGGAAGTAGTGGAAGTTATTGTTTACAGGCAGCTTGTGGGTTCACTCATGTACTTAGTGAGCACGTGACCAGATATGTGTTATGCAGTTAACCAGCTTAGTCAAGCGATGTTTATGCCTACCAAGCTATATTGGAAGGCAGAAAAACATGTGTTGAGATACCTCAGGGGCACTTCTCAATATGAATAATGGTACAGACGAATAGAGGGAGTGAAGCTTCAAGGCTTCACTGATGAAAATTGGGAAGGGAGTCCATCCGACGGGAAGAGCACATCAGGAGGCATCTTCAGTATTGGGTCAGTGGTAGTTTCTTGGTACAACATGAAACAAAGATCAGTTACACTCAATTCGGTAGAGTAAGAGTACATGGCTTCGAGTCAGGCAGCATGTGAGGCCATCTAGAAGAGGAAGATCCTGGTTAGTTTGTTTGGTCAAAAGATGGTTTCAACTATGATTTACTGCAACAATCAAAGTTGTATCAAACTCTCTAAAAATACAGTTTTTCATGATCGGTCCAAGTATATTGATATCTGATATCATCATCTCAAAGATTGTGTGTTGAGGCAGATTATGTTGTTAGAGTACATTCCCATGGAGGAGAAAGATGCTAACATTTTGACAAAGGCATTGTTAATATGTAAATTTGAGTTTCACAGAGATAGGATCGGGGTAGTTGATAATCCCTTTCTTGTTGAGAGGGAGTGTTGAGAAATGGCAACAAGAAATTCCAATTTAATTTGTCCTTGAATTAAACTGAGAATTAAAATCATATTCTATTCTCATAGAAACTTGTAAATAGTTAATTAAGTTTAATTAACTTAATTATTTAGGAATTTCAAGTTGGAAGTCTTTTTGTAGTCATGTATATGTTCTCCCTAAGTTTTAGGGGTCCAGTATGAGTTTAAATTGAGTTGTAAATTAGATCACTCAGTTTACTGAGTTAAGTTCAGTTAAATTGGTTCCAAACTGTTTGTGGAACTAATAGAGAGTTAACAGTTAGTTGTTGCACTAATTCATCCACAAGTGTCACTCTAGTTAACTGAAGATTCCCTCATTAGAAACTCATGCATGCCGATTTTGAGAGAGACCCAATTGCGACTAGAGTGCAAGGACAGTGTACTATCAGTTGTATTATTTACTGGAGTATAAATATCATGCATGCATCAGAGATTGATTCTATGTTTGGATTCCACATCTTTGGAAGCATGAATTCCCTTTAAATATGAGCTATTCATCCCAAGAATCACGCAAGAGATTAGGTGCTTGGAGAGCTACATAATTGGCTAAGTGTTGGCCAAGAGCTAGCTTGTGAGCTGAGAGAGTCGAGTATACTTGTGTGGAATTTTTCTAGTGAGAACAAGCTTTGTATCTTCACTCATATTTATGATATATGCAATAAATATAGCAGGGTTTTGAGAAGTGGCTTTCCCCAGATACATCTTGTGTTATGTGCCATTAATTTATCGTCTTCTTATTCATATTATTTTCATTGATCTATTGGTTTTCATTGGTTGAAAGTAGAAGTATATTCTTGTCCTGTGCTTTAGTACTTTGCACGATCTTGTGAAAATCCACATCTATGAGGTCTTCAATAATATGCTCTTCTTCAAAATTTTCCTACAATACTCAGTGGACATTACCTAGAACAATTTCACTATCTAAAGCCTTTATGCATGCAAATTCAAAACTATGATTTTCATAGAATCCTTGAAATAATAATTCAAAAAATGAATGGGCTAAAGAACAACTCAAAAGAATATCTTTATATTCTTCTTGGTCACTTAACAATTGGCAAGGTTGTTGAATATACCCATTAGAATTAGGAGAAAATACATGAGATTCATCATCAAGAGTACAATTTGCTTCATTTCCAGCAAAAGAAGAAACCTTTGTTTGCTAGATTTTTTCCTAAAAACAAACTGAGTCTCCATCTGTTTTCAGACTCACAACTAGCTAAAGGAGGAGAACTTTGACTTCATAAATAATCCAAGTAATCATCTATTGGATGATCAAAAATTGAGAAGGATACTACAATATTTGAATGAAAGAGTCTTCAATGTAACAAGTAACAGAGTCCTCAACTATATCAGAAGGTTGTTGCCAAGTTATGCTAGCTTCAACTTGCTTTCTTGCTTTCTTAGCGATCTTATAATTTTCTCTCAACAATTCAAATGTAGCCTAACATAAACGTAGAGAGTTACCATCAAAAAATGCATTTTTTTCTTCATGTTCAATGTCAAAATTATAAGACTGCTCACCTAAATCAAAACTTTCATCATATTATTAAAGATGATTTCTTTCCTTAAATTCTTGAAATTGAACATCCTATTACTGAGAACATGACACTAGATGCTCTTTAGCACTCTATTCAAATGAATAAATAAAACAATTAGTGTATAACTTCTTGAGAGACAAATAACCAATCTCTCTTTTTTATGCCCATTTTTCTTGGCAAGCAGGCTTTCTTCATTGTTTTCTGACAACAGGTTCATTTTGGAAGGTGAATGGTCCATCATCCTTTCCATGGTTTTTATCACTCTTTCCAACTTATGGTCCGACAATGGAGAATATCCTCCTTCACGACTTCCTTCCTTTCAGCTTCCACACTAGCCTTTTTTATCAATAGACTGGTTTCTAAATCAACCACAACTTTTTGTATGTCCTCCAAAGTGGCAAGGTTCCTCTCTCTGAGTTGATAAGCAATATGGGCCTCAAAACCATCTTGAAAATGAAGCATAACCAATCTAGCAGGAGGTTTGATATCTGAAGGTATGGCATTAAAAACTTTGTTAAATCTAGTTGAGAATCCTTGGACTATCTTGCCAGCCTACCTCTTTAGGTTCCGATATTCATCCATAATCTAAAAAGGGTTCACTTTGACCTCCCATTTGCCAATGAAAACATGTTCAAACTATTGGAAAGAAGGAATACTTCTAGTTTCCAGGATTTTATACCATGTCCTGACTTATCCTGTAAGGCTTTGAGAAAACAACCTTAATTTCACATCCTTAGAATCAACTTCCTCCAGATCCATAAAAACGATAATTCTGTCTGCATGCTGTCAAACTATGACTTTGCCTGCACCATCAAATTTTGGAATCCTTTGCCCATAATTATATGGTAATTCATGCAAATCAGCTGACAAATGTAATGGGGCATATTGGGCAGCAAAGAGGACTGATGTTTGAAAGGAAACTATATCAATTGGGCTATGATTATCAATTGGACATTGTTCAGGAAAACTCGTACAAACAAGAGATACACTTGAAACTTCAGGAGAATGATGTACATCTCTTAAATAAGACTCATGTGGATATTTACAGTCTACATTCAGGTTTAACAGATAAAATAAGATCCCTTTGACATACTCAGGAAAAAATAGGAGGCAATTGATACAATATAAAATTATATCCTACAAAAAATTCAAGTTCAAGTACCTGACTCTCACAAGCTATTTTTCCATCCTTCCTTGATGAAGTTTGTCCTTCTGTAAATATATTTTGAAGTCTTGGAGTCACCAGGTGAATGATTTCTTCCTTCCTTTGTCTGATTGTTGTCCACCATCAACAACCAGATCTGAAACTTTAAAGATCTTTCCTAGAGAAGATTAAAAAAATTGTTTGATCCCTGGCAACGACGCCAAAAATGTTAGCAATCCATAAATCCCTTAAGGCTGAGAAAAGGGATCTTAGAGGTAACGAAAAACCACTTGTAGGTTAAGGTCCATTCCCCCTAACCTTGGGGAGGGCTCTCTCACTAGATAAACTATTAGTCAAAACAACTGATAGGATATGGATTTGAGACTAGTTATTAAGCTTAGAGGTAGATAACATAAGGTTTGATGAAAATTGTTGGGAGTCGAGGCCACTAAAGTATAGGATTATAGAAAATAAGGGCATGCATGATCCATCTAGATAACAGAGGCAAGGTAGGAACATATTTCAAGTTAGTTATCAATTGTAGTATAGCGAAGAATGATGGAAACACAAAAATATTCAGTCAGATGCAACATAGCATATAATTATGAATTATGCTACAAAAATTATAACCAAATACTCAGAAGAACCATGACAAAGAAACAAAGAATTATATCATGTATGAGATCCGCAATTATCATGAACATCTAAGGATGAATTCAAGATAACAGTTTCATAAATGGATATTAGATTAACATAGAGGAATCATAGACTTGAAACCACACACCACAGGAATCTCTGAAAACTAATAACCAAAGTATGCTATGAGATTTTATTAAAATGTTTTGATATAGGAACAACATTAACTCAACAATTCTCCATTCTCTATTACATTGTATATTTAGCCTTTAAATACTATTTCAGCCAAGGGCCAGATACATTGCATTCATCCACCTAAGTGGATCAAAGGTGCATTCTATCATTGTTTCTAACAGAAACAACAAGATTAAGGAAAATTATAGGAACAACATTAACTCAGAAAACCATATTTATCCTCATATGCCCGCAGTCCTCTAGAAAATCCCGAACTACCTGCTATGATGCTAAAATCCTATTAAAAATCCTTCAGATGCCTTAACGATCTCTTTCAATCTTATCGAGTTAATTATGAATATTCAAAGCCATAAAACGTGGTGGAGTATAGGTTGTGAATATAGGCTCAGTCTTCTAAGGCTAAACCCTTTAGCTGGGGACATGGGGACGATTCTTTGAAATACTGCCACAACATATGTGCCTGGGAATTTTATAATATCAGAGCTTTTCTAATTGACGATTTCTATTCGGGGGATGTAACTTTGGTGCACAACATTTTACTTTCACCGATTGTCGATCGTCGATCACCTACTGTGTTTATCCCTTGGTTCTATGACTCTTCATGCAACAATAGGCTAGCCCCCATATCGAAGCCCCTTAATCAGAGGTTTTCAATCAGCGATTTCACTTAGATGCACAATACACCTCAACCTGCAATCATCAATCTCCGATACATGATGTCATTACTACCATGTGCATCATGTGAGTGGTGACATGTGTCACCCTTTTTTATCCTTTTGTGACCCCTGAAAATGCCAAAACTCACTGCCACATGTCCATTGTACTACTACATCATGATGACATCAGCCACCACGTGGCCTTTATCAGAACCAATCGCAACCCACCACGTGTACCTTATCATATCCAATAGTTGTTCACCCTGTGTACTTTATCGAATCCAGTGTTTTGCTGCCATGTGTCTCTTATTGGATCCATTCTCTGTTTTTCAAGTGTCTCTTATCGGATCCAGTCTTTGTTGACCACGTGTCCCTTTGGAGGAGAGAAAAAAGGCCTAACTTGCCCTAGTTTTGCCGTGAAATCCTTTGTTAACTTGTAATCAACCCTCCCCGACACTTTAACACTAGCGGCATATTCTCGAAGGTTTAATCACATATCGCAACATCGTATATCAATAATTTTTTAAGTTCGACACTTTGAAATCACTGATCATTGATTGTCGATATGCCTAGACCCACTAACTACTGATATGACCATGCACCTCTGATTGCCGATCTCCGATATTGCTTGCTCATGTGCCTAATCAGTGATCACAGTTCATTGATATTATCATTATTATGAAGTGTTTCGAAACCTCCGATTCACCGATTCACCGATATGAGATATCGATGATTGTTGATTGCTGACCTTGCTCCGACCTCCACTACTGCTCTCTCCAAACCTCCGATATGTGGGATCCCAGATTTTATACTTAGGAAAATTTCTCCTTGTTTTCTGATTTTCAAAGGGGAACTTCAATCTACTCTAACTTTTGATCCATAAGTTAGTTTGAAGAAATGAATATACCATTGGAAAGATGCTTCCGAGAAATTTATCATGAAATACATGCAAGATCATTTTATAGAAGCTTAAAAAGAAAAAAAAGTTCCCAGCCTTAGACTGGTTTGACCATGGGACTTCAAGGATTGAATGACATCTTTGACAACTAAACCTTTAGGCTATAAAACCTAGTGATTCATAGGCTAGACTGACCAAAATGAATAGTAAGAGGCCAACACCATTGATTCCTATTATGGGACCCTAACAGGACCCATCCCATAGAGGGGGGTTTCCAAACCCTGTTTGTAGATCTCCTTCACTGGGTGTTTTCAATAAAGAATTTATTCAATTAAAGTCTTTCCATTTGGGTTATTACATTGGATAGCTTTACTGCTTCTTTTTATTCTGGGTTGTATATGTTTTTTTTGCAGGTTTTTCCATTTTTATTGCAAATATGAATCGTAAGTAGCCATAAAATCATTGTTAGAGTCACTTCTCACCTAGTGACTTAAGTGAAGTGTTTTTTGTACACCTTCCAAGAAATCATACACTAACAAATGGTGACTCCACTGGTCTAATAACAATGTTCTTAGGTGACTAAAGTTTTAGTAAATTTTAGTGTTTTCTATAGTTATTTTTAGTCTCTCAATCTCTGTTTGTAGTATTATTTATTTTTTTGTCAAATTTTCAAATTCTAGTGGTTTTCAGGTTCTTTCCATAGGTCACAGGTACCAGCCGAGCAGGAGACAACACGATTTGTGCAATATAGGTCGACTAAGAGTCCCAAGAGAAAAAAAAACACTTTTTAACCCCTGATCTGCGCTCCAGAGCACACTATTTTTCCTAGAAACTTTGTTTTCCACTTTTCCAGTTCAATACCTATGTTTTGGTATTTTTCTGGAAAATTTTCATTTTTTTTTTAGAATTGCCAAGAGTGTTGTCTGCAGACTGGGTAGGGTACTTCACCTTTATTTTCAGTCTCCCCTAGACCTAGATACACTCAATTTTTCTCTTTGTAGCCTCTTAGAACATTCCAATACACTTTACTTGTTGTTGTTTATTCAAATCAAGTTTAATCCATTGAAAATTGAATCGAATTTGAGCCAAAAACACCTTAAGAATTTCTCCCTGTAATCATCGCATTTTCCTTAACTGTGGCCTGCTATGCATTGCAATTCTCGCATGGACAAAGTGTTATGCATCGCACTTGGTCCCTCTTTAGGGTGTGATGATCTCTTGAAGATCGGTTTCCCATCTAGGAGCTGAAGTTTTTGTTAATTTTCAGTATTTTTTGGATTGCCTGGTGGATATAAATGATGTCTCATTTCTGAAATCAGCCTTTCATCTCCTTAGTTTGGCCTCACATAGACTAGATTGTTGAATATTTTTTTTGTATTTGTTTATCATTTGCAATTTATTGTCGAAAAGTAGTTTTGATTGATTATCATGTCGAATTGAAAAGTGTTGTAAAGTCGTCATTTTCGTCGAAAAGTGAAGTGTCGTAAAGTCTTCCTTCATAAGATAATTGATCAATCTATTTTTGTGCATTCGATTTGGTTTCTTATTTAAAGTGTCGAAAAGCGTCATTTCTTCAAATTGAAAGTGTCGTACAAGTCTTCCTTTTTTTCTTTGAAAGAAATTATAGCAATCTTCATTTTGTGTGAGAATAATTCTGAATCATTTTGCATTTGTTTTTCTTATTGCATCATTCACATTAAGGAAAACTGAAAAGAAATACATGCACTTTGCATTTTAGAGTTTGAGTTTTGTGTGCTAAAAAGGAATGGTTTAGGGAATTGCATTAGTTCGTGCTCTTTGTTGTTTTTTCAATAAGTACTTGTATGCTCTATCCCTCATAGCTAGGATTTTGATTGTTGAAATAAATGGAAAGAGTGCTTCTCATTCTAGTTGCATTTTTAGGAATTTCGTAAAACATCTCGTGGTGAACCTTTAAAGGAAAATTCTAAAGAAGATCAACTTAAAATTTACCTCTATTAATCTAACAATTCTTTGGAATTTAATGCAACACATATAGAGGTCTAGGCTAGAGACGTGTTTTAGCATATTTAAACCTAGTGGTTGTCGTTTTCACTGAAGGTTGGGTGATTCTTCCTCTTTGATTCGATAAGTGCTAGTACGGACTTGTGCCCCCTATACCGTCGTGTATATAGTGGGAGATCCCAATAGGTTGAAATCCTTTATCCCTAGGAATTTGAGTATGCCACCTTACTGATCACAATGCACCGAACATAGCATTCGGGAAGACTGACTGTCGTATGGTAAATCCTTGGTAATTTCTCTTCAATTTACCACCAAGGTGTATAATGCAGTTTTGTTATTAGTTTGCTAAACCCTCTTGTTTAGTATCTCCAGAGCAGTCACTTTTTCTCCTTTTCGACTCCTTAAAAGAAGAGGTTCATCTGAGCGCTTTTCCTTTCAAAGTCATTAAACAATGAAAGCGACTAGAGTCATCTTTCGGTTTTTCTTGACTCTTAAAAAATGAAAAAGCAAAGTTAAGTTCTAGTGTCATAAAATTATTTGATCTAAGGTTGAAACATATGGCGACAAATCTGGAGTCCACCAATCAAGGAATTCCTTTTGATGGGAATCCTAGTCCTTTTCCAACTTTTGAAAATATTGGTGCTCCATATATGGCTACATTGTCCCTTCCGGGATTTACCATTGGCTTGCCAGTATGGTTTTTTTCAACCTCTTTGGTTCAAAATGTCATGATTTCTCTACAATCGAGTACACCTCCAATTGGACAAAATCAACCTCCAGTTGATCCTAAAGTTTACCCTTTGTCTTCTTCCTCTATTGTTTCTTCCTCCCCTTCTTCCTCTTCGCCTGGTGAAAGTATTCGTACTGGTAAATAGGTGGCTAAGAAGAAGAAGAAAGGGAGGAAGAAGAAGAAGAAGAAAGGGAGGAAGAAGAAGAAGAAGAAGAAAATTCAGCAGAGGGGCAACCAAACAATCATTGCTTTAAATACAAAATCTGATGAGAAATTGTCCATTAAACCTCACAAAGTTCGATATCCATGAAAACTTTGTGCAGGAGACCATCTTCTTCGAAATTGTCCTAATATTCCTCAGATATTAGAAGAATGGTCTTCCCATTCACATCATCCCGTGTCATCAACCTTTGGAGATCATGTTGGTGACATACCATCAACTAGTTATAGTAAATTTCATGGAAAGAAGGAAAAATTCAAGTTTCCATGTAGGTTATGTGAAGGGAATCACCCCATTCACCTTTGTCCCTATTTGGATGAAGCCAAAAGAGTGTTGGATAATCGTCTTGCTTCACCACAACGATTTCCATCTGGTCACAAGAAACTTTCCTTAAGTCCTTCATTAGTTGATGAATTGACTGACCAAAATCAGTGGTCGGTCAAACCCACTCTCTCTGAAAGTGAAGCCAATAAGTCTATACCCGACCCAAATCAACAAGTCGAGGCAAAAGTTGACCCGATTTCACCTTCAGTAAATTGTACCATTCCTGAAGAGAGTGAAAATGATACCACTCAAGTTCTTTTTATTTCTTCAGATTCTAATGAGCTTGGGGGCATTCCACCTATTCCATCAAGACAGGAGGAAAATCCTCCAGTTCTCATAACTCAAGGGGTTAATCCTCCCATTTCTATGGTACCCCCTCCAAGTAATCTAGTCACTTCCTTTGATTGGAATCGACTGTCAGGATTCCGCCTTTCTTCTTATGTGCCTTACCAGATCATAGTACAAGTTTGTAAAATTCTTGTATCTGACACTATTATAGATGAAGGTGCATCAGTGAGTATCCTTTCCTCAACTGCTTGGAAAGAGCTTGGTTCGCCACTGCTTGGGCTTGTTACACAGAATTTGTTGGGCTTTAACAGAGGAACCAGACAACCATTAGGGATCCTTCCTCAGTTACCTATTACTTTGGGAGGGAAAACTATTTATCTGAACATGATGGTAGTCCCAGGCCCTTTAGATTACAATTTACTTCTAGGGCGCGACTATGTTTATGGCATGGGAGCTATTGTTTCAACACTCTTTTGAGTGATTTGTTTCCCGCATGAAGGCAGAATAGTTACCGTTGACCAGCTTTCATTTCCCAGTCCAAATATAGCTCCTAGTCAACCATCGTCCCTAAATGGTCCATTTGTACCAATGGTATCAGCCCCACCACAGGTTAATTATGTGGCAACCTGTTCCATACCTACATCAACTGATGATCAATTCAGTGATGTTGTACACCATGCACTAGGGGCATTGGAACCAGATCTCTCTTTCATGACCTCTTATGAGTTGTGATTGAATCTGAGGATAGTTCTTTGTCTTGTTTCAACCTCATTAAAAAATGAAATAAGAGTCTGAGGATAGTTCCTTGTCTTGTGTCAACCTTGCTAAAAAATGAAACAAGGAGTATGAGGATAGTTGTTTTACTGTGTCAACCTCATTCAAAAATGAAATAGCTCCTGAGGATAGTTCATTGTCTTGTGTCAACCTCGTTAAGAAAAGAAACCAAGGAATATGAGGATAGTTCTTTTACTGTGTCAACCTCGTTAAAAAAGGAAACATGTCCATGAGGATAGTTCCTGGTCTTGTGTCAACCACGTTAAAAAATGAAACAAGGAATCTAAGCAGAGTTCCTTGTCTTGTGTCAAGCTCATTAAACAATGAAACAAGGACTCCTAGTCCCAAGTACCAAGTCGAGTCTTTGATTAAGATCTCGTAAAATCCTAGTCGAGTCTTTCACTTGATCTCGTAAAAGAACCTTCATTCCATCCACTTGATAGCCATGAGTAGTTTACTTAGGTGAATGTAATGAATCTTGGGGGGCATGGACCTAATGGTAAAGTTAAGGTTCCCTATAGATTATGTGAAGGGAATCACCCCATTCACCTTTGTCTATCTGGATGAAGCCCAAAAGGTGTTGCATAACCGTCCTGCTTCACCGCAGCAACTTCCATCTGGTTATAGGAGACTCTCCCTTTCATCATGTTGGGGGCATGTAAACCAATCTCAAGCATATTTTTTTCGTTTTAAGCTTGTGTAAAAATGAAACTGAATCCAAGCATTTTTTTTCGTTTCAAGCTTGTATAAACATGAAACTGAATCCAAGCATAGTTCCCTATCGTTCAAACTTGTGTAAAAATGAACCCATTTCCATTTTTAACCCTTGTGATTGCCATTCTATTAGCCTCTTTCATCAGATGAGCCTTGGTTGTTTTCATAACATTGCCATCATCCCTTTGGTTGATTATACACTTTCACTTGGTTGTTTATCCTTTTTGAGGAATACTTGTAATGAGTGGTCTTATTAGCCAGCCTCTTCACATCAATCAACATGTTTTGAGAAGTTCCAACATCATCGGAACCATTTGCTACCCTAGACACCACTCGTTCCTCAAAATGGAGTCCTCTTTAAGCTCTTTTCAAACTATTTAAACATGAAAAGATTGTCGAGTGCTTGTCCTTTCTAGCTTGTTAATGGATTGGAAATGAAATCTCTCTTGTATTATTTTACGCTTTTTCAGACTTGAGAGATTATTTTACGAAAAAGAACTTATAGAGTCTTCTTTCGTCCCTTTTCAAAATCTATAAACATGAAAAGGACCGAGTTATCTTTGTCGTTAAACTCGTTAAAATATCATAATAATGACAAACTTGTCCACCTAGACAAGACTAAGTTTCACTGTCGCTAGACTCATTAAAACATCAAATAGCGATGGGTTTTCCCAAAGGGTGAATTATAGAACAAGCATATGTTATCTTCCTCAAGTTTGATAAAAACTAAAGAGGTACTGGTCAGCAATGACTGGGGAAAATGGGAAAATTCTTGAAAACTTATGGTAGCGAGTTGCTCTTGAACATGACACTTTCACTTCATCTCCGTGACTAAGTTGGGTTGGGTCTTTCCATTTGATGGTTATCATACCGTTGGTCTATCACACCATCCATCACTTTTGTTTTGGGTCAACGCTACCAATTCATCTCAATGTCACCGATATGTTCAAGAGAAGTCATCCAGTTAATACTATAAACCTTCATTTTCATGACCACCATTCCTGAACTTTGTGTCATCAATCGATTCTCATCTCCAAAAATCATTTACTTTGTTTTGTGTCATAGATGTGGGATACATTAAGGCCCTCCTATGACGAGTCACTTCTTGTCGACATCGGCTCATCATCCAAGAAGTTGACTTAGAAACACCCTTTCAGTGCTTTGAAGCTTGCATACATCAATGGCAAGTTTCTTGCTTCTGGTGACAGGTTGACATCAACGGCCTTCGACTGAAAGATTTTTCATGGTGTTCAACATCAAACAATTTATTCACACCATGCAAAATGTATTGTAGTACATTTAGGATCATCTTAATTATTGATGATCCCTCTCGTGTCTATTAACAACTTACATCATTGGCTGGTAATCAGGTGATGTCTCTCCATGTTCGACTTAAGAACATCTATCCACATGGTTAGACTTGTACATTGAGTGAAGATTGGACGAGATTGAAGACCCCAAATCTAATTTCATCCATCCAGGCTACAATATATTCAGGAGTACCAAATCAAATGTACAAGGCTTTACATAGATGATCATCGTAATCATGGATCAAAAATGTATATCTGTAGAATCATAAGACGAGTATCCGATCTATGTACATGTAATGAAAGTTTAAAATTTGAGCATGGGAATGCCTCCCTCACCTAGTTCATGAGAAAAATCATATTATCGTGATGTATTGTATTGTAATTGATGTAGGTCGCCTTCCGTTTCGAAACTTCCGATCCTCATGATAAATCATTTCACCGGACATAGATATTTACGACCTCATACTTTAGGTGGCAACTGTTACAAATTTATTTGGGCACATCAACCCCAACTTAAATGTCGATGTTATTAGGGTTCATCAACCCCTAATATAGTTGTTTCATCCCCTAAAGAACTTAGTCATATGAATGCCTCACTCTCAAAGAAGTTCTATCACAAAATTCATCCAAAAAGTGTCTCTAAAGAGATCATTGCAGGAAGCCCTCCATTAGACTGCAATGAATGGCAGGTACTACGCTGAATAAGTGTTATGCATCACACTTAGGCCCTCTTTAGGGTGCGATGAGCGAGCTTAGGCAAAGTTCCGAGAGAGTTTGAAGAATCAGTTATTCATGGAAACCTCTAGAATCTTCTCCAGTGTCACCTGCCCCTCTGAGTTCGCCCAAGGATGACTAAAAGAATTAGGAAACATCAACCTCCTATATCCCTCTTTCATGGAACCAATTCCGAAAAATAGAAAGGCATTCATCATCATCATTGATGACCCAACCTCCTTCACTCATATATAAATGGATCACTCATCCAAGGGATCTAGGGGCTGAATAATTTTGAGTTGTAAGGAGTTGCTGATGGTTTTAGTATTGAGGCTGAGTATTGTGGTAATGTCAACATCTCTTGTTGTTCATGAGGTGAAGAAGGTTTGAAGTTGGAAGGATGGCACTGGATCAAACTTATGGGTTGTAATCCTTCTTTATATTAATAAATCTTTTCAAGATTTTTCCCCTATGTTTGTGTAATCTGTCAATGCATTCATATGTTTATCATACTTTCGATTCTATGTTATTTATGAATTATGGATCATTATGTTTTGACGGGTATTTGTTTATATGATTTTACAGGTACTTTCCAAGTGAATTAAGTATGGAAAGGAGCATCGAGATCAATCAAGGGAGAGAGGGATCAAGCGAGGAATCAAGAGAAAATTGTAGGTTGGCTCCTTATAATATTTCTCTTATCTGATGTTCATAAGAAAAGTAGTGAATTGTTTTAACTGTTGTTTCTAGGTTAGCTACCAAACCTAGAGGGTTAGCGTTTCTTAGAAACACTAATTATTCCCAGAACAGTGATGTGTGCCAACGCCAGAAAGGAGAAACATTCAAGTCACCTGGCACCTTACAACCATTGCCAATCCCTGCCTAAGTCTGGACAAATGTTTCTATGGATTTCATTACTGGTCTTCTGAAGTCAGGCAACAAATCAGTCATCATGGTGGTTGTGGACAAACTTTCTAAATATGCTCATTTGTGCTCTGCCACACTCATTTACACTCACTTTGGTGGCTCAAGATTTCATGGACCAGATCTTCAAACTACATAGCATGCCCACTTCCATTGTGTCTGATCGTGACCCGAATTTCACCAGTAACGTTCGGTAAGAACTTTTCAAGCTACAAGGCACCCAACTCAAACTAAGTACTTCCTATCATCCCCAAAATGATGGTCAAACTGAAGCAGTCAGCAAATGTTTGGAGGCATAACTAAGGTGCTTCACTTCAGAAAAGCAACATCAATGGGTACAGTGGCTACCTTTAGCTGAATGGTGGTATAATACTAACTATCATGCAGCCACCAAGATGAATCCATATGAAGCAGTGTATGGCCAACGCCCACCTTCACCTATTTCTTATATCCTTGGATGTACTAAGGTGCAAGCATTGGATCAACTCATAAAGAACTGTGCAGGCATGCTAACTTGTCTCAAAGATAATCTCCATCAAGCTCATAATCGAATGAAGGAACATGCAGACCAACGTCATTCAGAGTGCACATTTCAAGAATGGGATCAAGTATTCCTACGGCTGCAACCATATAAGTAAACATCGCTCAAAGAAAAGGGATGCCAAAAATTAGCTCCAAAATTCTACGGACCTTATCAATTACTTCAACGCATTAGAGTAGTAGCCTACAAGCTGGCCTTGCCACCAACTTCAAAAATCCATCCAGTCTTCCATGTATCATGCCTCAAGAAAGTGGTGGGGAATGATTGTAGAATTCAAACCAATCTACCTAAATTGGATGAAGAAGGTTCACTCTGGCTCAAACCTAAACAGGTCCTTAATATGCGAGAACGACATCTATGCAGCTGCACGATCAAGGAAGTCATTGTCTGATCCAGGTGACTCTAGAGAGACACACAAGACAAAGATGGCTCAAAAATAAAAAGCACTCCAAATGATTTTGAACCAGGACCAGAGCATAGATATCATCTTCCTGATCGCAGAGTTGCAAACGGTTCGTCAATCCGAGTCCGGATGATAAAGTTATCGCGAAAAGAGTTAGCTTGGTTCCTTTGATAAAAGGAGGTTTTTCTCATAAAAATGGACTTAAAACCTTTATAAGGCAAATCACATCGGGAATCATGTAAAGGGAGGACTTTAAGATCCCTGATCAGCGATTGCTGATATATGGGGTCGGAGAAGTTAAATCGGCAATATCGATGCTTGCAACTAGGCGATGGAATGTCGAAATCGGCAGATCGGGTCGGCGAAACCCAAGGCACAAGACCCAAACCTTTGGGCCGATTGCAATTAGCGATCGTCAATATCGGCGATCAGAATGATTGGCGTCAGCGATCGGGGATGCCAAAGGTAGGACCCCGACCCATAGTAATTGCGATAAGCATCTAAAAGCGGACTCGATAGGGTTTGTAGGGCTGATTTAAAATTTTTTGAAGTCTGGCTTTAAAGGATTTTGATTGGATTTATCAGTTTTTAGTGTATTTCTGTTTTAAACAAAAAGAAGGCTATTCCGAGGATTTTGTTGCACCAGCCGATGATTCTATGCAAACGGCTTCTATTATAAACAAAACTTACCTCCGATTTTTAAGTGTGGATTTGATCCAAAAGTTTTATAAAACATGATGGATACAGAGAGCCAAGGGGGACAAAAAGGCTGCGTGAGGAAAGCGTGGAAAGGTTGTGTAACAGTGGGTGAGAGCAGTATGATAGAAAGCCCGAGAGGCTGCATGGAAAGGCTGCGAGGAAGAGGCCCGAGTGCCTGAGTGCCAGAGAGAGCTTGAAAGCCAGAGCAACACTTGAACCCCATAGAGCCACATAGCTTGATCAATCCAGAGCGCAGATAGCCATAAAGTCACAGCATTTGAAATTCTGGCAGATCGTAGAGCTGCAGTGACATAAGCCAAAGTGCTATAGAGCCAGATAGCCAGTGAGCTACAGAGCCGAGAGTCCAAAGCAGTTCTTATCTTTATGATCGATTCTTCTTCTTGGGATCGATTCATCTTTTGATCAATTCTTATTTGATTGATTCTTCTTTGTTCGATTCTTCTTGCAAGCAATGCTGAGATTTCGATGTTTAGAAAGCTTCAGCTTTTTATTGACCATGTTAGAGCCGGTCTTGTCAGTCCTCCATCAGAGATCAAAACTCTTTCTGCATTTCATTTTTAGGAGTCCCGCTCCATTCACTTAGCTGCATTCTGCTAGGGGCATGCCATAATCTGACGGAAAAGGTATTGTCATTCATTTCCCCTCGTGTCTGACACCTGCTGGCTTAGGTCTTTTATCAATGTTCACTAAAGTCCATGACAGTCAATGTGCGATCCTTTAATGGACAAGATTCATTTTCAGTCATCAGGTCTAGGGATTAGTCAATTTGGTCTTCCACCAGGTCCAATAAAGCCATGCAGGCCAGAGGGAGGCTGTTACAAAGTTGTGATTCAAATATTTTCATCGTCATGTTGACAGATTACGACTATTCTTCAAAACTTTGTTTTGAAGAAAAGTCAAACAGTGTTTCATTTGTGATAATTTTCAAAAAATTCTCCAGTTGATCTATTCAGGAACAGTTATGGTTTCCTTGGCCAAATGCCATGTCATGTGACCCCTGCAAAAAGTGCCAAAAATTTCATCATTCTAGCTAACAATTCAAAGGGAAAAGTGAAATTGAGTGTTGAATTAAATCAGGAAAAAGTGCCAAAATAAAAACATTATCAAAGTGGGTTTTGAAGAAATAAAAATTAAACCCATGACTCCAAATGTCTTTATAAAGGATTCCCACAAGAAAAAAAGTCATTATGCAAACCAAGGATAGAGAGAATCATAGCAAAGTGATTGGGAGAGCAAAGCACGCGTTTTAGGTGAGTTTGGAGGTGTTTTCCAGAGCGCGGCGCACACACAGAGCGCGACGCACTGGGTTTGCTACGCGGCACACACCCACAAAGGCCCGAATTTGTGCCAAACTTGCAACAAATCACTTTAAAACCCTTCAAATTGACAGGTAGGGTCTACATCTTGCTTGCTAATCAAATTTTGTGAACATGATGATGGTTTATGGCCGTGTATACTTGCAATAAAAACTCATAAACCCTACCACTTGAAATCATCAAAACCATTGTTGCTAGGGTTGCAAACTTGTGTGTTGATGCCAAGGCTCCTCTTCCACCTCTCATTTTTCCCCTTATTTCCATTGTTCCCTTCCCCCCTATCCCATTTTTCCCCATTTTCCCTACCCTAAAACATTACTAAACCCATATTCCCTATCCCCTCCACTCATTTTTCAACTATAAAACCCCAAAACCCTACCTTATAAAATCCCCAAACCCTCCTACATATCCCTAAACAAAATTTTCTCCCATAAACCCTAATCCCATCATATTATTCCCCTTCCTAACACTCCCTTTTTGCATTGTTCCCCTTGGTAACAAAGATCACAACAACACATAGTTTCACTACCATCATCAAAGGGCAGTCCAAGCACAGTACACATACTGCAGTCATGTAATCTGAGCATTAATCAAAGTATGAGATGGAAACACAAAGTGATTCATCCTCGAGAGAACAGGCTCCCCAGAGACATCACAAAAGTGGCAAACATGTTAGGGATGAGCCAACTACCCTCACAGAATTGCAGGCCTGCCCTCTTGCTATGTCATGTTTCCAGCATCTATCATGTTTTGAGTTT
>APFE030401362.1:1802-27947 GCA_000404065.3 Pinus taeda | reverse complement strand
AATAATTGTAGGAGAAAAAGCAATACTTTAAATGAAAAGGAAAGAACCTTTTTCAAAAAAAAGAAAAAAAATGGGTTGGTAGACACAAAAAGTGGAACACTGCTAAAATTTACTTGGAATAAAACCTATAAAATAAAATCACCCAGAAATAAATGGGGTTATTGATTTTGGAAGCATGAAAAATATTAACTCAGGGGGAACTCATTGAGTCAATTCATGGTTATAAGGAGTGTGTTCCACTCTTGAGTAATTTCTTTAGGAAGTCAATTTCGGTTAGAGTTCAAGTTTGAAGAGCCTTTTTATTTTGATAATTTTTTTAATATGTTCATTTCTTTAGGTATGAAGAAAGGTATTTTAAAGGTGTGAAATTGATGAATTTGAACAATATAAAATGATTATTGATATGTTGGGAACTTATAAAATCTATAGAAATCTTAAGTAGAAAAAATCTATTATGTTGAGGAAGTGAGGTTATATGTAAAAAAGTATAAATGAGTAAAATTGTAGGCATTAATCGTGTTGGGTCTTAACATTTGAGTTAATAAAGATTCTTTAGGGGCCAAAGTAAATTTTAATAGGAAATAAATTATAATATATATATTATATATATATATATATATAATATAGTATATATATATAAATTTATATATATATATTATATATATATATACACGTTCATTCTAGATAGGAACGATAAAGCATACATAACTACATACACTTTCTCTTCCAATGGAAAAAAATGAGTATTTCCACTTGCACCAACCAACCACCGATGTAAAAAAGAATATACCTATAAAGAGATATGTATGACGCGATAATGGTGCTAGCTTGGAGTAGCACACAAAATCTTGGCAATAGAGGCACATAAGCTAGGGAGGATGGAAACCATTATTAATACATGCTAAATATTAATCAAACATAAAGAAAGGTGACCCTTTTATGACCAAGTGTGTCCCTTGACTCTCTAAAAGGACACCGAGTCTAATTATTACAATTATGTAGACTTTATTGTAGGTAGTGGAGGTTGCCCTAGCTTTTTAGATGGTAAATAAGTCCACAAGTTTATGAAAAAAATATCGTTGATAGTTGGAATTGTTTTGAAACGAAGAAACAGGTGCTGAATAGTTTTGAAAGGAAGAAACAAGTGTCGAATAGGGGTTTTCCCTTATTATGTAATAGTAGTACTAAAATAAAAACGAATTCATTATTTTATAGGCGTGGTATGGTACTTAAACTACCTAGGACAACATAGGGTGAAGGTGCATATTAAATCTTACAGCCAACAATTAAAAGTGAAGAAACTAAAAAGTACAATACATTTAAGGGATACTCAACACTTCCTAACTGTAATTTAAGGCCTTATGAAAAATAAATCCAATCAATGTCATAGTAAGAAGCACTGAGACAATAATTTATAGTATATTTACTATAGTATAATTTTCTATGTAGAGATAATACTTTTTAAGAAATATTATTGGTACAAATGCATGGGAAAAAAATATTTCTAGCCATCAAAAGTCCCAAAATTTTGCTTTCATCCTTATGGAATAAGAATATTACGTATTACATAGACGCTTATTACATGGCATATACAACGAAACTTTCCACATCTAGACATGAGGAAACAATAAGTCTTTATTTGTGTTCTGGCTTTTACGGTGCTGGTGCAAGAAAGAAATGACATTAATGATTTGTGTGCTTTTTTCACCAATGAACTTGATTTTGTGAATGAACTTGTAACATTAGTACCATTTGATGATGTGATTCTTGAAGACATTTGTATTTTGGCAATATTGGCATTGGGCACCCTCTATTAGGACAACTCTTATCAATCAACAATTTTAAATGTCATCACATTAGGAGGACATCGTGGCATCTTACCTAGTCTCATGTAGAAGGAAATAAGTTATATTTCTAGTGAATCATCCTATCTTTCGATATATTTAATAGAAGCATTGATTTCTCTTATAACAGTTCTAGTTTCTTCTTCTTTTGGTTGCATTGCTTTATGTGATGTCGGTTTACTGCCAACTTTGCTCCCTCTTCTTAAAGATTTGGATCCACAACATATACACTTGGTAACAACTATTGTGCATGTTCGTGAGCCTTTTATGTACTATTGTAATCCTGATGAAACATCATTTAGGGATATAGGAGGCTTGCACAACAGCATAGCATGCTTGAAGCTTGAATTCGACAATTTTGAAGAGAAAGGAAGTAGAGTGGAGAATCACATTCAGGTTCCAACGGAAATTCTCCTTAGAAGAATGTTGTTAGGTCAGAGGCAATGCAAATTGCTCAACCCAACACAGTTGTTCCTTATCATCGAAGACTTATTATGAAGGCTTTCCTTGGGCTCTATCTCTTCGAAAATATGCTCCTAGAATATTATATGGCTATATGATCTGAAGAGAGTTCTTTGCCATTTTTCTTGTGCACTATATTGATAAGATAAAATCACTTTGGTGGTGTGGTATTTTCACTTGCAACTATAGCCATGAGTGATATTATTCATACATATCCAACTTGATATTCTATGCTATATTTTATTGGTCTGGTTGGAGCCATCCCTTTTGGAGATGTAGCAACTTGTATACCACAATGATTATATTCTTTGTGTCTTAATAACCTCAGATGTCAAGTTATTAATGATTTTGGTGCTCTAAGATCTTTTGTGAAATTTTTTAATTCAAAAGCCTACTTACGAGCTTTGGTAGGTGACACTCCTAGGTCCATATCATCTACCTTGTATGAGCTGAGGCAACATGGTGCTTCCTTGAGAGGGCATGGGGTGTATGTATTGATTTAAATCTAAAATACTATTGAAAAAATTGGATTTGGCACTAAAGTGTCTTCCCTATCACAAGAATATTCTAGATCTTATGTGTTTATTCCCATGGACACTGATTTGGAACAAAAAACAATTATTTCAATAGATGGAGATGAATGATTAAGGGTGACAACCGAGGTAGGGGTTGATAAATCTGCCGAAAATTTTCTTTCAAAAATGGAATCCTTTCTCCCCGATTATATAATAAATGTTACATGTCTCTTAGAGAATATTTTGCATTATACAGATACATGGATGTTTGTTGAGAAAAAGGGTGTCAACTCTATGCTACAACTATTTGATTTACCCCTTTTACCATTTTCGTTTGTAGGTGGCCATAATATTGTTGTTTCATTTAAAAAAAGATTCACCATAGCAGTCATGTCCTCTCACAAGCATTGTTCTTACTACTTTTGAGAGAACACATTAAACCTGCAAATGAACTCATGGATTTGTTAGCTCGAACAAGCTGGCAGATATTGAGGTATCACAACACATGATAATTTTGAGATGCCTTTCAATTCTACATGGTGTTTTATCTTTTTCAACACATATAGTAAAAAGAACAACAACAATGATCCCTGAAATTGGTTCTAGGGATGCAGATATACTAAAGGATGTAGGGATGGTGTACATAGCTTTGGTAGATATATCTTGTGAGTGATTCAAAATTATATGTGAGTAAAGAGGTTGAACAAGGACCTACAATTGAAAATTTGGCACAAAATGTAGTAGGTATAGAAGCTGGCACTAACACAGTTTCAATTTTTCAGCATGTGAACCCAGTGTCTATGAAGAATGGACTTCTTTCTCATTGTTCCATTGAACCTGAATATCTTTATGTTCTACAAACAAGACTTCATCACTATAAAAAATAGACCATGTTATCGAAGGGATTTTAAGAATGTGTCTTGGTCAACTTGGGTGACATGTAGATGCATCAGAGGTTGACATTGGAGGCTTTGTAAGTTCATGAGAAACATATCAAGCCCAGTAAATTAAAAGGATGTCACTTGATCTCTTAGAATTTGACACTAAATAAGGTTGTGTCTGCAATGTAATCATCCTGTGTGACTCTTGTGAAGGTTTTGGTAGTGCGCAATCGACATTGTGATGATATAGGACCCCTTAGTGCAACAACCAAGAGTGTGGTGGTTTCTCTTACCAGACGTTTTCATGACAATCTTGAAGTGGATGATAAGTGTAGCTCATCTAAGTTTGAGTCATCACATTATTCAAAGGGTCACTACTAGGAAAATTATGGATGACATGACGATAGTTATATATGACAACGATAAGTGAATGTGTGATACAACAATGGTGAATTATTTCTACGCTCATGGTACAATTAAAACTCTTGTTGACTACTTTTGAAGCAAAATTTCATTTATTGTGGGCAATACCATTATCTTACATCAAGGAATGGAAATAAACTTTTTTAAATATATTGAAAATTACAAGCAAAAGCATGCACCTTGGTTGTTAGAGACATATGAAACTATTGCAAGATTTTTGGGTACCTTGTGAATACTTCTTTGCTATTAATTGTGCCCTATGCATCACAATAATTAGTGCAACATATTTTTGGAGACTCTATCACTGTTCCAAGGGCTTCAGAGGCTTTTGTTTTCACCCTACAAGCTTAAGTTCTCAATGGTGTTCTACCTATCTAGAGCAATCCAATGTTTTGTTGTTGTAGTCTATCCGTAATTACCTTTGTTGTTTCTATTATTACCCATGTATACATGACCATATGTGATGTTAAAGGAAGAAAAAATGGTATTCCTGGAAGCAGAGGTCAATGTTTTACAGGTCATCCACTTGATGAGGTTTTCATTTCTATGATGATTAACATGGTATTTCGAAGGTCTAGTGCAAAGAAAGCATTGACACATGTTGAAATAAATAACATTGAAATGGCTAGAGAGTGGTTCTTCCTAGGAAATTAAAAGGATGTGACCTGGTCTCTTGGACTTTAACACTAAATAATGTTGTATCTGCGATGTGATTATCTTGTGTGATTCTTGCAAAGGTTTTGGTAGTGCCCAATGAGCATTGTGATTATATAGGATTTCTTACTGAAACAACCAAAGGTGTGGTGGTTTCTCTTGCCAAAAAATTTCATGACAACCTTGATATGCATGATAATTGTAGCTCATTTGAGTTCGATTCATCACTTTCTTCAAAGTGTCACTACTTGGAAAGTTTTGGATGACATGACAATATTTATATAAGACAACCATAAGTGAATGTGTGATACAACAATGGTGAATTATTTTTATGTTCATGGTACAGTTAAAATTCACTTCAACTACTTTTGAAGCAATCGGTCATTGATTTTGGATAGTACCATTATGTCACAGTAAGGAATGGAAACAAAAAATGATAAAGGTATTGAAAATGACAAGAAATATCATGCACATTTTCTGTTAGAGACATATGAAGCTATTGAAGGTTTTTGGAGTACCTTGCGAATTCTTCTATGTTGTTAACATCACCGTATGCATCACAACTATTAGTGAAACTAGTTTTTAGAGGCTCTATCACTATTCCAAGGGATTCATAGGTTTTTCTTTGCACCCTACAAGCTCAAGTTCTCAATGTTCTTCTACCTATCTAGAGAAATCTAATGTTTTGTCATTGCAATCCATATTTGATTAATTTTGTTTTTTCCATTATTACACATGTATGCACTGCCATATATGATGTTAAAGTAAGAAAAAATGGTATTCCTGGAAGCAGAGATCAATTTTTTACAGGTCATCCACTTGATGAGGATGTTATTTCTATGATGATTGACATGGGATTTCCAGGGTCTAGTGCAAAGGAATCATTGAAGTGTGTTGAAACAAAAAACATTGAATTGGGTATGGATTTGCTATTTAGTCATCTTGAGGATCCAATGCAAGAATATGATGAAATTTCCTAAGACCTTGCCTTGTCACTGGGTAATTCTAAGGTTCCCAAAGACAATGTCAGTGAAAAAGGAAAGTAGGTTTCCTTTCATGTGAAACCTCTAGAAAATGCTCCCGTTGAGGATATCTTAACTACATGTATGAATTTGTTGCAAAGTATAGATGAAAAATTATTTTAGTTTCTTGATTTTATGGGGGGGAATGACATTGGAATTGCTGATGTTGAGGTATATGTCGTATAAATATTTTATAGTATACTTTAGTTTATATTCAAGTATTCATCATCTGCATGTCTTATAATCTGCATTGTATCTTCTTTCATTTTCAAGAGAGGAACTCAATATTGATGGTAAGAAGCAAGAATTGAAGAAAGAGGAGACCAATAACACTAGATAAAAAAATGACAAATGAGAGAGAGAAGAGAACCAGTCTAGTGATACCCTTAGAGCCAATATATTGTGTAAGACACACACATAGAGATTAATGATCAATTCCTGAGAGTTGGTGCATTCACTTGCAATGCCTTGAAAACATAGCGATAATGTTTTGAAATGATGAAACAACATTTCATGTGTAAATTGTAGTATGACCAATATTAAGTTGGAAACTCATATTGTAATACTTGACATTTTATATAATAAATTTATGTGGCTGAATTTTTTTTATTTTCACTAGATATCATTTAGTCTTGTAATTAATGTATGTAAATTTGTGTTATCCTATTATATGATTATGCACATTGTATGACATTATTTTTTTTAATATAGTCTCAAACTCAGACTAATTAATTTATGTTGATTAATAATGAACACATAAAATCAATCTAAAACTACTAAATTACTAGTTTTCATTGATTAATCATGAACACAAATAAAATGAGTATATGGCTAAGTTAGCCGTTTATAATGATTATGAATGAATTAAATGGAATGAATATAAACTACTAAATCATTTATATAATGAATATGAAATTAACAAAAAATTACTACTACAAATGATAAATTTGTGATTACAAATGATAAATAAATTTTGCATATATATGACTATTTGTAGCTAATATATAGTATCCTATAACACAACTAAAATTCAATCATATTTCTTTGGACATTAATTCGTTTCAGAGGATGACTAAAATTTGCATATATATGACTATTGGTAGATAATTTAGAGTATCTTATAACACAACCAACATTTTGGCCATATTTCTTCACTCATCAATTGGTTTTCTTCAGTAATATATTTTGTTGTATATTTTGTCTTTAATGGTGACAAATAATGACTAAATCAATGACTAAATTAATGATCAAATTTATTACTAAATCTATCAATAGATTATAAAATTGAGAAAAATAATTAATGACTAAGCTAAAAATGACTAAAATTTGGTCATGTTATGAGATACTGTAAATTAGCTATTGTTGGTCACCAACTAAAAAATAGTCGTTTATATGCAAATTTTAGTTATTTTTTTAGTAACTAATTTGTCATTTTGTACTAGTGTTTATCTATCAAATCCAATAACTTCTCTATACCTATGTCCATCAAGATATTGAGTAAGTTGTAAATCATCAAATCAATCATGCAATCCTCTCATGTTGCCTCAATGCTTGGAACATCTCCTCAAGGTGCTCTACCGAGTTTAATTAATATCCACTACTCCTATCCTTTGTAAATTCACTCCACTCCTGATCTCCACATATATGAAAAAATCATGATGTCTAAGCCTCCATGACTCAACCAAACCACTGTGCAATTGTCCTAAACCAGTGTCTCATCACAAATGCAAGCCATCTTGCCTAACTCCAGTATTTGATCTTTCAGATGATGTCTCAAATCTCGTCCCCACCTACCAAGTCTACCCTAAAGGGACCCATAATCCCTTTGAATTAAGGGTGAACTTGATCCATGTCAGTCACTTGATCCAAGATCATCAAAAACTCAAATATCATCTTAGACCACACTCAACCATCTAAAGGCTCTCCTGGTTAAAACCACAAATCCATCAATTTTTCATCTAAGGCTCCTCAACCCAAGGCATCATCATCCCACCATGATATCACCCTAGATAACTCCCATCTCCATCAATATGTATCCAATCCCATGAGCCATTTACCCCATTAGGTCACCAAGTCCTCATCTTGGATCATAGTTAAATCTAGATGAAGAACATTCAACTAATTATCACGATGATTTTTATCTCAACTATGGCGTCCTTATGTATCAAGCACTCTCATCCAAATGGCCTCAATCCTCAAGTCATGATGAACACTTGGCCAATCTATATCATGGCCAACTATAACTCATCCTTTGTAAATATTTCTCATCCACCATCCTTATCTAACGCATTAACCCCATCCACCCTTGGGTTGAGTACCTGTTGGAAAACCTCTGCATCAATCTATGTTATATTACTCATAAATGAATGAGAAATCATATTAATTAAGAATTTTCACCAACTCTCACAACCATCACCATGATTGTCATTCCCTCCAAAGTTTTTGAGTGGTCCATGCTTTAATCTATCTTGCGAGATCCATGGTACCCTCATCCTGGTGCTAGAAAGTATCATCATCACAAATCGATGTAGAATTTTGGGATCTTCACTAACCCACTTGAACACACACCTTGTCTCATCAGCAAACCAATTGAGTCAGCATACCCAACCCTCCTCTACCATAATTGTGTGCATCTTGCTTAGATCTTTGCGTTAATACCAACTCCTTTGGTTAAGAGCTCTTCTACTATTTCCTGGTGATTGCCTGCGCTAATAGAAACTTCAAGTTGTTTAAGGGAACACCATTTATTCTACTTTTGCTTTGAAACTAACTCTATTTGTGAAGAGCTCTACTATTGTTGTCTGGCTATCGCCTGCTCTAGTACCAACTTTAAGTTGGTGAAGAGCAGACCACTTGTTTTTCTCTTGTATAGATTGAAGGTTTTTCTCTCTTTCTCCCTTTCTCGAAAATTTATTTCATCATATTAACTCAAAAAAAATATAACTTTTAATTAAAATCAAAGAATGTGTTATCTTAAGATAATAAAAATTAGGAATTGATGTGTTGAAATAAGAAAAAAAAAGAGTATTGTGAATTATGAAGGAGTCACTCTTATATAAACTGGAGGTCCTTATGTTTCTCTTGTCTTATTATTTCTCTTCAACATTCTTTCCATCACATTGACTTTAAATTTTTTATACTTTTTAATAAAAATGTAGTGCTTTGTGATTTTAAGATGAGAAAAAGTAGTAATTGATGCATTGACATGAGAAAAAGTGAAGTATTGTGGGTTCTCATTAGTCAAAGGTTGAATGTAATAATGAGAGTTTCACTAGCCATTGTACCTCCTTCACAAGGGAAAATCATTAACTCACACAATGCAAACATTGATTAACACATTCCATTGATCCATGTTATTTAGATGATGAATACAAATGTTAACAAATAATATTTAAAATCAATGCGATTTATAATTTTAAAAGGTATGTTTTTCATTGTCAGTAATAGCCCTTAATCCTTCCATTACATTTTTGTCTCCCTCTTAAGAGCGAGGATTATCAAAACCCCAGGGGCTTTGCATGGTTATAAGGAGTGCTTGGCGCACCATGTCCTCTACATCGTGCAACATTGACATGATTCACAAATTCCTCATGTAGCACCATGTTAGTTCACACAAGTTATGCCTCTACTTATTCCCTTAGTTAAGTGTTAGTAGAATATTGACTTAACTAATTTTATTCTTTAATAATGTGCAATATAAGTATATAAATCCAACATCATCATCAACACATATACAATAAATATATATAGGGCAGGAAACACTTAGATTAACTCCTGCAAAATTTCCTCATATAATAACAATATACTACACAAAGTACAAGTCGTGGCACTTGGAAAATTATGAAAACCTGACAACCTTAATTTGTGCAATGTCTCGATCACAAGTCATTGCAAGAAATTTCTAAGTACAATTCTCAAGTCCCTCTCCTGCAGTCCTCTACCAAATGAGCACCTTTGTACAAAAATACTACTCCTTACAAAACCTTATGTTTTGGTGTAGTGGAAACCCCAAATTGGGCCCAAACACTAAATTTTATATCCACCTAACCAAACTCCAAAGTTCTATCAAAGTCACCCAACTTGTGATATCACATGGTCTCTGGCATGATCCATCTCTTCGATGGTCTCATGCATTATCTCTCTATGATATCACTACACACACCAACACTATCTCACAAAGATACAAAAATATCCGTAATAAGCCCTAGTCCACACACCCCCAAGTACACCCTAACTTCAAGTCCTCTTATCAAGTCATACTGGCTTACTCCACATGACTTGCAGTTATTACAAGGCTTGATCACATGCCTACAACATAATAATTTTATGCCTTGGCTCACATGACCCACCCGAATCCTCGCACGAATTTCCCAGCCCAATCACACGACTCACCCCACCGGCTTATATGGTTGACCCATTACTCATACAAATTTATTATCCTATTCCCAAAACTCACTTGGCCCACTTATACAACTCATATAACTACTCACATGACTCACCCGGGCCACTCGTATGAGTACTCACCTAGCCTGCTTACACAACTTTCCTAGTCCACTCACACAACTCACCTCACCCAATTGTGTGACTGCTTGTTTGAACCACCTACGCGATTTCTCAGACAGCTCGCTTGACCCTCTCACACAATTGGCCCAATCATGTTATGTGCAGTCTATCCTCACTACAAACCTGCCAAAAAGAAATGCCTATCATACATTTGTGGATGCCTCCTCTCAAACGGACTCTCATATATATACGTGTAATTTGTTCTAGTCCATTGTGTTGGTCTGACCTAGCACAATTAATTTCATTGTTAACCAACTAATCAATTACTTTACTCTTATAACGCAATGAAAAAAAAGTAATTAATAAAATTTTAATGATGTGAATCAATTTTAAAAAATATTCAATGATTTCATTTAACCTAGAACGTAATTATGCTAATAGGTTTGTATGAGAAGTTAATTATGATATTTGGCCTATGTGATGTAGCAACTACATTTATGAGGTTAATGAATCATATATCGTGAAATTTTATAAGTTAATTTTTTATTATTTATTTCGATGATTTACTAGTATACATTGCGACATAGGAGGAGCACCTATCACATTTGATGCATGTGATAGAGACTTTAAAGAAGCATTAAATGTTGGTGCATCTAAGTATGATTTTTCACAATAATGTTTTATGCATTTGGGATATCTAATAGGTGGAGGATATTTGAAGATAGATACTTCCAAGTGGAGGTCATCATGAAGTGGTTGGTAAGGTTTACTAAAAAAAATTCAAGATAGGGATTTTGTTGAGGAAGCGTAGTACTTGAAGCAATTTATACACTCGTTTTTAGAAGTAGAAACATCAATCCAGACCATAATTTCAAGTGGCAACATTTTTCAGTGGGGAAAGTGTCAGTGAAGAGCCTTTGAATTGTTAAAGAACACCAATCAAGAATTGGTTATAACACTACCAAACTTACAGTACCCCTTCAAGTGGAGACATAAGCATGTGGGCATGCTATGGGAGCAATCTTGATGCTAATTAATTGAATTGAAAAAAAAAAATATGAAATTCATACAAATAAAAAAAAAATCAAGAACCCACCATAATAATACTAAAAATATCTAATAAAGAATAAATCAATATAGATCTAGTTTAATAAAATTAAAACAAGAACCAACCATACTAATATCAAAAATATCTAATAAACGAATAAATCAATGTAGATCTATTTTAACATAGATCTTTCATGGACTGATCAATTATGTTTTTATTTTATTTAAGTCTGTCTCATCTCTTAATAAATCTTGGACTAAAATAAATATTTGTTAATACATATATAAACTCGATTAACAAAGCACCAGAACCCAAGTAGGTCGCAACAAAATAGTCCTACCACTAAATTTTGTCCTACTTAAAAACAAGCATTGTTCAATTTGACTTTTGAATGGACACACACTTGATAACTGGTGGAAGTTTCATGATAATAGCCTCACATATAGATGAAGTGATTTTATCATCATAAGAAACAACTAGATGATTTAGAGTCCTTAACGAAATACATGAAAACTCAATTTTATCACCATAAGCAACAGCTAGGTGATTCAGAGTCCTTAATGAAGTTTTCCTTATTGCAAATGACAACTGAAATCAATTAGGAGAGCTAGAAATAATAGAAAATGCCTAACATAATTATAAATAATGAATAGTGATTAAGTATATTTATGAAATCAAATATTTGGGATGTCAACATTTTGTCTTCTTATTATTATCATGCATGCAAGTGATTGTGGTCATGAAAAGGAAAAACAATAAAAAGTAGTTTTAAGGTACAATAAAATTATTCTCAGGCTAAATTTTAAGAAGGAATCATATACAAGAGTATTTTAGTATAAAATAAATTATTCATATTCATTTGTGTGCCTTTATATTTGGTGTCTAGCACCTAACAATGCAATCCAAGGTATTTCTATATATTTTGTAGCTAGAGATGCAAAAAAATTGAAATGAGAATTTGAACTCATTGTTTAAATCATGTCTATAAATTACTATGGTCATATATGCCAATTAAGCTTCCTTAAACCAACTAAATTGCATTATTGCTTATTACATTATATGAAATGAGTTATAGATGTTATGTAAAAATTTATTAGTGGATACCCTATTACAAATGCAATAATTTGGGATTGTCAATTACATCAAAAGTATTGTGGAGATTCCCTATAGATTAGAGTAGTTGAAAAGTATATTTTTTTAGATATTTTCCACAAACTAAGGAATAAAATTTAGAGTGGGTTCATAAAGGAGAGAAGTCATGCCCTAAATGGGTGTATTTTTAATCCAATTTTTTATTAAAAAGAGTTTGGTAAAATGGTAAAAGTTCAAGGATAGGGTGTGATAGTCTTCTTGGGATATTTCTTGTTATATGGATGTGATGTGGAATGCATCAAACTATGGGTAGAGATAATGTAACCCTTGAGCGGTTTAGTTGACCATTATTGTTCTCAAAATAATAATGAATCAACTCTATAGTGGACATGGGTAGCATGAAAATATATTTGTTTGTATATGTCAAATACATGATGGTACAAGTGAAAAGGAAATATTTTCTAAATAGCACAATGCTCTAGAAAAGATTATAATTGTTTGAAAAATACAAAGATGAAAGTTTAGAGTTTCCTCTAAGCAATACATTCTTTTAACTATGAATTTTATTTCTCAACTTCTAGGATAAAGTTTTGAATAAACTTCCAGTCATTAATATTATATCAAAAAACTAAATAAGATGGGAAAATTATATCTAAAATTAGAAGAAAGAAGTAAAAAAATCCTTAAAACCACACAAACTCTTTTAACAAAAAAACCATTATATTATAAATTTTAAACAAATAGATCCACCAAAAAAATAACATATATTATCTCACTCCTTATATGATTAAAGAAGCAAACTCATAATTCTCCATAAAATTTGATTTAAAAATAGGTAAAACCTTATAATAATAAAAAATAAAAATAAAAAAATAGAGTAAAATATATATATACACTAAATTTATATATGTAGTGGCATTAGTTTCTTCTAGATGTTACAAATACATAAATTAGCAATACAATAATTGAAAGGAATATATTTCCAACCTAAATTTAAAACTTAAGTTTGACGTCATCTTGACCTTGAGTTGCAAATCACATTATATTAGGGCATAGTTTAACTTATAGTTGAAATGGCATTTTTCACTAGAATTTGGGGATTTAATATCAAGTAATATTTTTTTGTTTAAAATATATACATGGATTGAGTTACCTGAAAAACCATTGAGCATTAGAATTATATACATTAAACAACTTAAAATCACGCTTTTAAAAATATTTACCAAATTTCGGTTAAGCTTAACTAGAAGCAATACCTGAAAGAGTCATTTTCCTCTATTAATTATAAAACATATTAAATTTAATCTAGTATTTAAAAAAGGTAAAATATAACTTCGAAGTAATTTTTTTTTTATTTTCAATTATATTGAATGCGTTATGATAGAAATAGAGAAATATAATGATGATTATTGCTTCTTTGATAACCTTGTAATATTAATCGTTGATAGCCAAAAGCATAAGACCAAAAAGGACCTGTGCTAATATTACATAAAATACTTTGAAGTAATGTGGAGAGAATTTCATGAAACACATCTATGCTTTTCTTTATAGACATTGTGCTAAATTGTGATCCGCTCATTTAACGGTCGATCACACGTTTTTTAGATACATGATTGAGGGAATCTTTAAATGAATATATATGGGTGTCTTTAAATGAATAGTTCAAAGTTATTTTGTTCACATACTCTTTTTCTATCATCTGTACTTGCAACAATTCTTTTTGTGTATGTCAATGTTTGTGTATGTCAGTGTTTGGATTTGACTTTATATAACTGGAATTGTTTTTGTTGAAAATGGCAACAAGAAATGCTAAAAATAGAAGTGATAAAAATAACACTTCTATAAATACCCGTTCAAGTACCAGTGCTGGACTAAGCAACAACGAATGAAAAATGGAAGTGCTAAAAATAGCAGTGCTAATGTTAGCAGTTCGGGATGGATTCCTATTTTAGTCAGTCCCTATACTAAAATAGTGAAGTAAAATTCGAATTTGGTCTTAGCAATAGTTTGTAAAATAATTAATTAATTCATCTTGAGTTAATTAGTTAAGGAAAATCAAACTTGAAGTCTATGTGTGGACATGCAATAGTTTCTCCATTAATTGACAAATTTATCCATCAGTTAAAAGATAAGGATGATTTATAATTAGTTGGCTCAGTTAACTGAGTCAAGTCATTTTAGATTAATTCAAACAGTTTCTTGAATTAATTGTAAGTTCAGTTAGTTAATGCTTGCATGTATGTAACTACTGCACTTCAGATAACTAAATATTCTCTCATAAATAACTCATGCATGTCAGTTCAGAGAAAGACCTAGTTGAGATGAGAGGAGGGACAATGTACTATCATTTCAATGGCTTTTTCCTATAGAGGAAACTCATCCACGGAGAAGGATTTATCTCTTTCAGGATTGCGTAGTCAGATCAGAGGTTACAGTGAGTGTGATGAGGCCAATTCACACATGTGACATCACTGGACCCAAAGAAAAATTGCCCAAGGGAATAGGAGGCTTGGAGGGCAGAGGAGGAGGTTTGTCAGAAGCCTTTGACTTTCTATGAGTAGATGTTTTATTGCAGAGAGAGAAGGATAGCTTGTGAGTTGATTCTTTCTGTAATATGAACATATTTCCACTTGTATGATAATATAGAGTTGGGGTTTTAGGATGAGGCTTTCTCGTGATATTTCTTCTGTGTTATGTGTGATTTATTTCTCATTCCTAGTTATATGTGTTCTCTTGATCTTGCTCAATTCCATTAAGCTTCCACAAAGTGTTGTAGAAGTAGATCTTGTACTGTGTTTTAGGATATTACATAATCTATTGATCTACAGTGGGAATTTTTACATGGTATCGGAGAAAAGGTGATCAAAGGAGAAGAACAATATACAAGAAGGGAGAAGTTCGAAGTTTGTAGTTCCTGAACATAGAAATCAAGTTCTTATCACATCTCAATTTTACCAATGGCGTTCAGTGGTTAAAGACTCGAGTATGCCCTTGATGGAAGCTCGAATTATATAGCCTGGAAGGATCACATGGATGAATTATTAGAGGATAATGGCCTAAAGGACTTCATTAATCAAGAAGTCCCCAAGTCGACTGATGCTATCCAATAGGCGGAGTGGAAGAAATGTGTGGCTAGAGCAAGGAGAATCCTCCTAGAGGGAGTTCGAGACCACATTGTCTCGAGCCTCCATGGGAAGGAGACACTATTTTCAATGTGGAAAACATTGAAATATTTATATCAGAACAGTGGCGATCATAGGAAGCTGGCACTAAAAGACAAGCTTCGTAAGCTCAACTCTAAAAAGGGCGACAAGATCTCTACATATCTGAACAAGCTCACCACTTGTAGGGATGAGCTTGGAAGTGTAGGGATCATGACAGGCGATGATGACATGGTGAGTCATGCACTCCTCGGTCTTCCTAAGAGCTGTCATAGCTACCAATACTCGGTTAATGGAAGAGAAAAACTGCCAAATTGGGAATGACTTTGGTCAAATCTGATGTAGGAGGAGATAAGAAGAAGCACCAGAGATGGTTCTTCATCCATGGATGATAAATAAAATTGTGCCTTAGCGAGTAAGGCAAAGAAAGGGGAGGAGAAGGATTCTCATTCCAATTTGAGTTCTTCCCATGGTGGGAAGAAGTTTGAAAAATTGAAAGTGTGATGCTTTCATTGTCATGAGGTGGGCCATTCTGTTACAAATTGTCCACTAAAGAAATCCAAGAAGGGATCCTTGGAAGGATCAGAAGGTGAGGCTCTCGCCTCACAGTTCGAGTTGGATTTCACACTCTTCACATGCATGGTTTCATCCCTGGTGGGAAGTGGTTGGTTTCTTGACAGTGGAGATTCTTTCCACATGACCAGCAAAAAGAGTTTTTTCAATACCTTGGAGGAGAAAGATCTCCAGATACTCAAAGAGATGGGTAATGATGAAAAGTATAGTGTCTCAGGTGTAGGAAAAGTTGCTTTTCAGAGAGAGCATGGAGCTCGCATTACCTTGACAGATGTAAAGTATATACTAGGACTGAAGAAAAACTTGGTGTCGATTGCAATGTTGGAAGAAAGAGGCTATGATGTAGTCTTCAGTAAGGGAAAGGCTTTTCCTTAGACACATCACCATAAGACAGGTGAAGCAGATCAATTCACAAGTCAATAACTTGTATGCTCTTAAGGTTCAAGATGCATGCAAAGCCTTGAGGAGCAGGGCTACTAATGGAGACTTAGTGGTTGAGAGGGAGAGTACATTACCTCTCAACATTCAGCCACACGAGAGTCTCAAACGATTATGGAGGAGCCACGATTGGTGAAGCAACTTCAAGAGGTTGTGGAGCAGCCACAACTGGAGAAGGTGAGAGGAGATCAAGTGGAGGCATCCACTCATGCAAATACCTCCAGTAGGGGAAAATTTTGAGCGATGTGGGTAGAGGGATCACATGCATCCATACCTCCATGTAGGAGGTGGGGTGACGTAGAGTGATCGTCCCAAGGAGGCTGGAATAGGGGCAGGATCCTTGAGGCACCGAACCTCTTTGATTTGAATTTGGTACAGGAGCCCTGATGAAGAGTAGTCGGATTGGCTGAGTGGGTAGAGATAGATGCGGATGGAGCAGCAGAGAGAGCTATAGTGCAAGAGTCCCAAGACAGTGCAAATCTAGCAGGCTGCAACAATGTGAAAGGCATAGGAGTGTTGCATAAGTGTAGGATGGCACAGAGAGGTGTGTAATGGTGTGAGACGCATGGAGTGTTGCTGCAGCTCAGCGGTCAGAGAGGGAGCACTTTCGAGTAGAAGAGGGAGTTTTAGCATCAGAGTATGTTTCTAGCCAATAGAGAGGTTAGTTGGGTTTTTTTTTGTTTCTAGAGTTGTTGGAGCGTCCACACTTGGAAGAAGTGTTCAATGCAAAACATTCTAAAGGTTTAGGATCAGGTTCGAGTTAAAGCCTTTCTTGTTGAGAGGGAGCATTGAAAATGGAAACCAGAAATGAGAAAAATATAAGTGCTAAAAATAGCACTGCTACAAAATTGTAGTTCAGGTACCAGTGCTGGACTAAGCAATAAGGAATGAAAAATGGAAGTGCTAAAAATAGCATTGCTATTTTAGTAGTTCGGGATGGATTCCTATTTTAGTTAGTCCCTATACTAAAATAGTGAAGTAAAATTTGAATTTGATCTTAGCAGCAATTTTTAAAATAATTAGTTAATTCATCTTGAGTTAATTAGTTAAGGAAAATCAAACTTGAAGTCTATGTGGGGACATGCAATAGTTTCTCCATTAATTGAGGAATTTATCCATCAGTTAAAGGATAAGGATGAGATGTAATTATGAGATTTAATGATTTGACTTAGTTAATTGAGTCAAGTCTAGTTAGATTAATTCAAATAGTTTGTTGAATTAATTGTAAGTTCAGTTAGTTAATGCTTGCATGCATGTAACTACTGTACTTCAGATAAGTGAATATTCTCTCATAAATAACTCATGTATGTCAGTTCAAAGAAAGACCCAGTTGAGATTAGAGGAGGGACAATGTACTATCAATTGGATGGATTTTTCCTATAGAGGAAACTCATCCGTGGAGAAGGATTTATCTCCTTCAATATTGCGTAGTTAGATCAGAGGTTACAATGAGTGTGATGATGCCAATTCACACATGTGACATAACTGGACCCCAAGAAAAATTGCCCAAGGAAATAGGAGGCTTGGAGGGTAGAGGAGAAGGTTTATGGGAAGCCTTTGACTGTCTATGAGCATCAATTTGACTGTAGAGAGAGGAGGATAACTTGTGAGCAGATTCTTTTTGTAATTTGAACTTATTTCTACTTGTATGATAATACAGAGTTGGGGTTTTAGGTTGAGGCTTTCCCCGTGATATTTCTTCTGTGTTATGTGTGATTGATTTCTCATTCTCAGTTATATGTGTTTTCTTGATCTTGCTCAATTTGATTAAGATTCTGCAAAGTGTTGTAGAAGTAGATCTTGTATTGTGTTTTAGGATATTACATAAGCTATTGATCTACAATGGGAATTTCTATAGTTTTGACATTTAGTTTTCTTTTAATTTTTATAAATGTGATATGACATATCTTTGGTTTCTTTGACTTGTTTGTGATTGGCTTTTTTGTATGTTTTAAAGACCTAATATCAATGTTTTGTTGATGAAACTTTCTCCCATTCAGTAGCAATATAAAAACATTGTCTCTTGGTGATATTCCAATAAGTTATTGGGAGACTATGACTCTATGCAACATATGAATTTCAAAGTGAAAGAGGGTCGCTACAGAATCCTTGATTATGTAGTAGCCCTATCTTATTTCTATTTGTATACTATAATGCCTTCATAACACTTCTTTTCATATGCTTGATTGAATTGTGTATATGCCCTAATATCTACATGTGGTATAAGTTAATCAATAGTAATTACCTAATGCATTATAAACTATGTGATAATTTGCACTTGATTTCTTTTACATTTGGTTTATTTTCCATATTTGAATATTTGTTATATCATGAACTTATTACATAAGACTTGGTTTAAATATATTACTGACTACAAAACTCACTTGTGATTATTGTGAGTTTGTATTCATGTGTATAGGGATATTTCTTGTGAAAGTTTCATATCTGCAATCATGAGAAATGATGATTCTTTGGCTAAGCGCTATTGCTTTCAAACTTTTATCATGGTTTTATGGGTGTTTTGGCATTCTATTCAGGTATGTTAATCCTGATTTGCACCAATTGTCTCAAATCACAAACACTCATATATGACAACCATTAATGTCTCTATACCATATCTCTCGACTATCAACATTTGAGTTAATCCCTTGGGGTTTCAAGGTTACCAACACCTTGTTACTTCATTGTTCTTGTTCATATTTTTTACATTGTTATGTAAGTTAGGGTCAGTTGATTCACTTGTTTCACATTTTCCCTCTTTGTTTCACCTAATTCCTAGCTGAAACCAGCTTCGATTCTAACCATGGCACCCCTTATCTAGTTTAACGTCATTCAAGCTGAGATAGTAGAGGCATATCATGAATGTCTAGACTTGTTCCAATAGGTCAAATGTTGGGATTTACTTCAATTGTTTCATGGTTATGGTAAAGGGTTTATTAGGGATTTTTCATCTTCTTTTGATATGAAGAAATCCATAGTTGGGGATCTATATATGGTTACATATATTTATTTCATTGCAACAACTACTCATATCCCCTTTAAGAGAGAGAAATGGTCTAAAAATTGTGCAATGTGTGACATTCCCTAGAAGAAACTTATTGTCAGTAAATATTGTGGATATCATGTGAAAGGTATTGCCAATTTCCTCTTTGAAATCTAAATGGCATAATTTAGTGCTTTTGTTGCATTAATATGTTACTTGTAAAGGGTGACATAGTCTGGTTTTTATTTTCCATAAAAGGTGTTTAATGGCATTTCTCGTCCATAAACTTAATTATTCCTTTTATCTATATAAAATCCTAACTAAAATGTCTTGCACATACTAGTCACAATAATGTCATTCACTATATAATGATTGAGAAGAATCATTTCATGAAGAAAACCCTTTCATTTCGAATGATAATAATATTGAAATCCCCATACCTACTTATGCTCGCTTAACTAGAAGCATGAATAAGTGTACTATTGTTTGTGATATGGAATTAAAATAGGAATTTAAGGATAAAAGAGAAGTGAAACACTCCAGGGTAAGTCTTTGGCCCAAAATTCTACCCAAATAACCTGCACATGAAAAAGTGATAATACAATGAGAACAAAACCCTCAATCTAAAGTTAACATTAAGCTAATTCGGAGGAAAGTTTCCTGAGCAAGGTGAAAGATACAATAGAATAATCCTAGAAAGGATGAGTTTGTCCATATCGAGGCTCATTGCGAGGCTCATCCATGCCTCTTGTTATGATGACAGTCCTCCAAGAGTCATACATTTGAACGAGCATAGAATAAGAACATGTATTGTTACGAACAATACTTTCTCATTGTCTCTTGTCTTGAAAACTATTTTAATAATATTGTCCATGAAAATAAGGAAATCAAAACTTCAATTCAAGCTAAAGAAAGACACAGGGAACATAAATCTTCTATTACTAAAAATAAATCTCAATCTAAAGATACACATATTATTATCAGGTCATCGATGGTGAAAGTAGTTATATCTTCTGATGTAGATGGTTATGATCTTGATAGGTAATGGCTTTATTATTATCCATGATCTGGATTTTTGAAGTTTTCATGGTATGTATCTATTTTGATTTATTTTACTAAATTTTAAAAAGGGAAAATACAAAATCCATGATTTTATAGTAGCCCTATCTTGTTGTCCATATAAATGTCTAATATAAGGCTTTTTGGTTGTAACAAGTCATCCATATTCAACAAATAATGACCTTAGATTCCACAATGGAGGATAACTAAGCTATAAAGGAGAGAAGTCATGCCCTAATAATTACATTGTGCCATTTCCCTATTACATCTATAGGCTTGTTTATTTGAGAATAGGTTTCTCACACATTTAATTTAATAATTAATAATTATTAGGTGAATGGTAGAGGTTTAACCTCCATGGAATATGCAAGAATAGTGATAGTAGTATTCATATATGCAGGGTTAAGATTCATCTCCAAGTTAATTATGTTCTTTTAATGGATTGATGTCAAATTGTTTAATTAAAGGAAACTTAATATCAGCATTTATCATATTAGACATGTCATATTGATAAGCCATGGTATTGGCCCATAGTATCATAAGAAGAGCTATTTACTTGAGTTAAGAATTTCCATGGTAAAGTGGGGATAAAAATTATAATAAATTTATAATCTAGTTAGATTTTATGATTCTTTTTTATCTCAGTAATGTGAGATGTATAATGGGGAAAGTGTTGTGATTCTTATCATGGGTTAATGTGTGTACAAGTCATTTAAATTTATATGGTTGCACTAGTTAAAAAAACATACAAGTAAAAGTTCTTATTATGGGGTGTGTAGTCTTGTTGACTTGTTCTTATTATATGGTACTGATGTGAAATACAACATCAACCCATCCGTAAAGACAATGTAAACTTTGATATTCTTAATAAGGATCACTTTATGTATAAATACAAAATTGTTCTCAAAATGACAACGAATACTCTATAGTGGAAATGCATAGCATGCAAATCTATTTGTATATGTCAAGTACATAATCTATGGTATAGTGAAAAGGAATTATAAATATTACAAAAAACATTTTTAATAGAAATTTAGGTGTTAGCATAATTATATAAATTAAATGACTAGTAAATATAAATAATTATGAATACAAAATAAACATGAAAACATCTACTTCATCATACATCTTACTTTGTTAAAATTTGAAAAATTATGAAATTAACCATGTTGTTATTATTATTATTATTATTAGTAGTAGTAGTAGTAGTAGTAGTAGTAGTAGTAGTAGTAGTAGCAGTTAAACATATATTCATTTCAAAAAGATGGAAGAATATTTTTATTCATCAAGATTTATATCCACTTTATTACAGAGTTTCTTAATCTATAAATAAGGTATGTTACAACAGCATGGGCTAGAGCCATGGCTTCTTAATATCACATGCTGAAGAAAGCATAACACATTTCATATGAAACTTGATCATATGATATTTTGTTAATTAATCAATTTAACTAACTAAAAAGACAAAAAAAAGCATAACTACCTTGCCCATAAATCTTAGTGTTTGACTTGTTATAGTACTAATTTTTTTTATAAAATATTTAATAGTCCTACCATAAATGTAATAATAATTAATAATTAGATTAAAATTTTGGAATCCCTATTCTATTTTAAAAGAAACATGTTTATTTATATAATTAAGTTTGACTTCATCTCAACTTTGAGTTACTAATCACATTTGAAATAGCGTAAACATTTTATAATTTTAATATTACAGAAACTTGGTTCATTTTTCAAAATTAAAAACTGCATACTTCAAAACTTAAAAGTAAAATCATTTACTATTGGAAACCTAATATAAAACCATGCTATATATTATGAATACAATTTAAATATCAAGATAAATAGAAAAATTAATTGATAAAAAATTTCGTTAATAGTAGAAAAAAACATGGAACCGGAATGGAAAGAGCCTAAACTATGTTGATTACATAAAATATGTAATGTTAAAATATAACATCGAATCTAAAAACATGATTTTCAATTAAAAAAATAAATAATTTTTAAAAAGTAAGACCAATAAATGATTTTCAATCAAAATATAAATAAAAATTAAAAAGTAATTCAATTCTATCGATATTGAAACTAAATAAAAACGGTCAATAATATTTAACACGTTAAAATAGAAATAAAGAAATATAACGAGCTATCTCTACGGTCACTGCCTCTGACGCTAACTTTGTAAATATTAATTGAATCGTTGACAGCCAAAAGCAGAGAACCAGAAAAAGTTTGCGCCAACATTACATAAAGTACTATTTAGGGTGTATATTTGCACGGGCGTGGATAGATGACGTGGCGTTCATCAAAGAACATTTCAAATTTGCACCGGCGTGGATAGATGAGATGACGTGGTTTCACATTTTCAAGAAAAGCATCTCACGCTTTTGTTAAAGAAAAGCATTTCACGCTTTTTTGTTATAGAATTTGTGGTAAACTGTGATCCGCTCCTTAAACGGATCACAGATTTTTGGATGGAATGTCTATGCCTTTTGCAAATAGATGGTGAGGTGTATATATATATATGAGAGTGCGTTTAATCGGAAAGTTCCAAGTTATTGGTTCACATCCTCCTCTTCTATCTTCTCTGTTTGCCAAACAGCGAAGTTTGTCTCTGGTGTACGTCAATGTTTGTGCCGCTGTGACTCTGTTGTTTCCTTTGCTTTTGTCTATATTGTCTCTGTGTTGGGTGTTGGTGTGTTGGGTGTTGGGTGTGTCTGTACCATGTACTAGTGCTAGAATTGGTATTAGCAAACTCAAGTCAGTGTTTCTTGCAAAAACTTAAGTGAGTTTATTGCAAGAATGACCTCAACCATTTGAAGAGACCCTGCAAGATGAGTGAGTTCATGGAGGTGCAAGATGAGTGAGTTCATGGAGGAGCAAAGATGAGTGAGTTCGTGGAGGAGGCTTTGATTTGAATAGACCCAGCAAGATGAGTGAGTTCATGGATGAGGCATTGATGGTGTTCATGGAAGAAGCATTGAGGGAACTGTTGTAGCTCCTCCTGAACGATTTGAAGAGACCCTGCAAGATGAGTGTTCATATCCCTTACAAACTGATGCAGCAACTATGGCAACCTTGAAAATAGGCCAGAGTGTGCAATAACAATCCTTGGGTTTTGAAGGTGGATCTTAAGGCACCAGAGGGCGAATATGAAGAGATCAACAGTTCTTAACACTCACGCCCAGATCAGACGGTAATCGACAGCACGAGGTTTAATGATTTTTGTTCACAGGATCTACTGTCATCATTTGTTCCGTAAGAAAGATCTGCATTTGTAGGATGAATGAGAGACCAATTGTTTCATCATTTGCAATGGTAAGGAATTTCATTGTTTAAAGAAGACCCGATTTGGGTTTGAGTTTGACCTGACCAAGAGGATCAGAGAGAAGATCCTGGGTGCATGGAAGAATGAAAGTCGATGTCATGAAGCCTATATTTGTATTTACAGTGGAGAAGCGTACAGCCATGACAGGTATGCTTCTTGTATTTATTTTATATTCATATTCATGATTTATTCTTTGATTTTGGTGGCATGGATTAGAGCTTTAATTTTACTCCTTAATTCTACTGCTTTAATTTCTTCTTGATCCCATTTTTAGTTTTCTCTAGTTTTTCTTCTTCCATCTTGTTTTATTGGGCTTGTTCTTGACCCCATTAATTACTTATTAATATTTTTTCTTATTCTATCTTGGGCTTGTCCTTAATCACATTAATTAATTAATCACATTAATTACTGATTAATAAGTTTTTAGATTTTTTTCCTTTAATCTGAAAGTTCTGGCTCTCCCACAATATCCGAAAGTTTTGCACAGTAGCAGTCTCAAAAGTCTAAAAGTCGGTCGGTCTGGTCAAGCTTTTCCTAGGCAAAGACATAGCACTCTATATCATTCCTATTTCACCCTTCAAACTTCTTGTGCATTTTCTTGAAAAGGATGAACACCTTCAGAAGCTTCGGGAAGATTACATATGTGACTATCTGCTTCAACCGGTTTCTATGTAGTTAAGATTAATGCTACAGCATTTTTGCCGCTTGTCATTTCTAGCCGTTCACAAACTTTACCATTTAATGCTATAAAATTATTTAAAATATCATTTGTATTCACCGAATTTACGTTCGCCTTTAGGGTGATGTGGATAGTGTAGCTCCGTCACGCGCCTTTAGGGTGATGTGGTTAGTGCGCGTATTGATCTGGTCAATGCTGGTTTTCATGTGGCTAGTGGCATCGTGGTTAGTGGCATCGCAGTGGTTATCTGCTTCATAAGCCTATCCGAATTCTCTTTCCATACGGTTATCTGTTTCATAAGCCCCGAATTTTAAACATGAATTTTTGAACTCATTACATATTTTAATTTTCTTTATAAATTAATTTTCTACATTTCTTTCTCTTTTTAAATATTTAATTTTCTCATTTTAAATATTTAATTTATTCAATAACGGTTTATATTAAATTATTTTATATATAGCAAATTAGTTTATTCAATAAATACTTTTATTGAATTATTTTATATGTAACCATTTAAATTAATAATTATTATTTTATTTTATTGAGTTTATTCATTTATATTTTACTAGCTATTTATTAAGAATTTTTTTATTTAATTTATTATATTTGGAAGTGTTCATTATTTTGGTGTGGGTATAAATTAATTTTTTTATTTGAAATTATATAATAATGAGGAAGAATATTTTTGTAAAAATTGAATTTTTTTATTTCATAATGAAAGGATTTTTGTGGTATCCATTTTATTATATGTAATTATTTATTTTTTTTTAAATTTGATATATAAAATAAAAGATCTATGAGTAGAGTTGTTTTATTTTTATAAGATATGTGAAAGGATGCCTTTGTTTATTTAAATTTGAAAAGAAGCTTACATTTTTTTTTTAAATGCACTCATAAATTGTATTTTTTTATAATATGATATATTTGTTAGATGACATGACATCTATATTTATGTATAGACATTGTTTTTTATTTATAATGATATGTATATGTTGGTGTATTTTATGTGTCTTTTTAAATGAAAGAAATTTTTGTTTGTCTATGTGATATAATGGTTGTCTGCTTTTTCCTAATTCGATAATATGATTCATTGAAAATAATATGATGTTACATTTTTACTTCACTTATGTTTATGATGTATTTGTGATATAATCATTGTTTCTCTTAGATACTATGATGGTTATTGACTTCTAATTGATAAGATGTTTTTGTTTTCTACATGATGTGGATTGTATTTGTTAAATGATATGATTATGATAACGATGATTATGTTTTTGTTTGTTAAGTGGCATGCTTTAGGTTGTTTCATGATATGATGGTGATAATGAGAGTGAGAGAGATAATGAGAGTGTGGGGTAGGAGAAACAGAGGGAAGAGGATGTGGGAGGGACGATGGGGAGAGAGAAAGAGAGAGAGAGACAGAGAGGGGAGGGGGGTGGAGATAGAGAGAGAGAGAGAGATAGAGAGGGGGAGGGAAGGA